>CM060617.1:7472327-7639827 GCA_030578275.1 Meda fulgida | reverse complement strand
ACCTACATTGAAATGTTGACTGGAGTAAAGAAGTGACAACATACCCCGGTCTTCCCTGTAGTTTCCCTGCAGGGCATGGGCATATTTTACATTTTTGCGACATGAGCGTTTATTGGAGCGATTTTGTTAATGGGTAACACATTTTTGAGGAGATAATTAATTAACTAATTTGCAAGATGATCACAAGATGCAGTAGCCAGTGTGTGTTTTTTCTATGGCACATTAAAAAAAATACTTAAATGTCCTGATTGAACTAAGGCCTAATCCTGGCTTAATCTAAGCCCTGTCTGTGAAACCAGGCCAAAATCTGTCATTTTAAGGTATTTTGAGTGCACATGTGTCTCATGAGAAGCAGTATACAGAGGTTAAAAATAGTGAATTTGACAAAAATCTACATGGGGGTAACTATTTCCAAGTCTGCAGAAATCATTAGCCTAGATCCCTGCATAGACTCATGAAAGGCCACAGGCTGGCTTATGGCTCTGTGTCCGTCCCCACAGTCCGTAATAAATGCTCAAAGCAGATTCCCCGCTTCTGCACACTGGAATAGGATTGACATTTTCCAAAATAACTCCTTATGGAGGATGCTGGAATTAACAAACACAGACAATCAAACTTCCATGGACATAAAGCAATGTGGCTTTTATTGCTAGAGCGCCCACAACAGAGACGCCTGTGGAGTGCAATGCAACAGGGCCAAGATGAAGACGACTCCTGACAGAAGTGTGTGCGTGTGTGTGTGTGTGAGTGTGTGTGTGTGTGTGTGTGTGTGTGTGTAAAACACACCAGCTTTTTTGCTGGTGTACATGAACTCTAATATGGTTGATAAAGCATGGGTTTACTCTGATCTCTATTGCAGATGTCTCTGAATCGCATATTATTGGTGCTGACAGTGACATTAACAAAAACTACTCTGGTACTACCATAGTTTTTGGACATAGCAGCCCTTATGAAATAGAAGTGTGCTTAACTGTCTCAATGTACACTTGTAGTTTACTTCGAATCTTAAAAGGCCATCTCCCTCCTGAAAAGTTAAATACCTCTCAAGACCAATCTTAGTGCAACACTCCCACAATATCTTGTTAATTCACTTTGATTTACTATCCATAAAATTGTTAACTGTAAATATGTTCATATCTGTAACGGTGTTTTTTTACTTTTCATATTTGTATTCTTTAATTTTATTTTTACAGGGCTCCTGACTAACTTTTCCACTGGTTACACTGGTGCTACCAACATTCTCAGTTGGTCGCACCAGCACATGATTTGGTCGCACACCTTTTTTTTTTTTTTTTTACAACAACATGGTATTAATCAATGTATGCTGTTGAATAGTTGTCTTAATCTGCATACCCATAGTTTTGCACTGTGATGTAAAAAGACTGACAGTGACACGAGTCACGAGACCTCATGTTGGCCAAATGTTTTAATCTTTTAAATATCCAATGAAAACCATAAAAACTATCAAAAACTATTAAAAAAACATGTATGTTTTTTAATGTTTGATTAAAAACAAATCAAATCAACCTGTGCTCTCTCATGTGTCTGCTGGTTCGTTGGCTCGTCCGTTCCACCAGCGTTCTCTCTCTCTCTCTCTCTCTCTCTCGCTCTCTCTCTCTCTCTCTCTCTCTCTCTCTCTCTCTCTCTCTCTCTCTCTCTCTCTCTCTCTCTGTCTCTCTCTCTAACACACGATAATTGATTCAAATAAATGCTATAATTCATTCATTCAAATAAATGTAATCTTACAGCACTACTTTATCTCTGTCTAATTTAAAGATGTCAGAATATTAGATCTAACGAGCTGACGAAAAAACAATTTTGACCATACTAAAGCACATGGACTTGATTATTATTTTAACTGTAGTTTGTTATTTAGTATTACATCTAAATTAAATATAATTAAAATTTACTACATTGCAACTTCATCATTTCAAATGTGTAATTACAACTATATTTAAACACATGACATGCAAGTTTCAATAGAAATGACAAAGTATATTTAAGTTGCCGTGAATGCTTGTCAGTACATTTGACAGTAACCATATTTCAAAGAAAATAGAAGTAATTATAAAATCATTACATACATAAATTTCCTTCTTAAGTGGGTCCAAAAAGCACAAAATACATAGAAATTTAAATGAATTATTCTCATAATAAGTTCTCTTTTTTAAAAGTATGCTAAAGTGTACTATTTTTCACAAGGAAGGGATGTTAAAATAACATGTATTTACCATGATAATCCTATTTTGGGATGTATGGTAGTGCCATGAAAAATACCAAGAGTGCATGGTACTGTTTTTGTAAGGGTGATAACATCTCCCCATCAGTCACTGTTCTTCACAGCAGAATGAAAGTGCTGATCAGCATGAGAAACAAACACAGGAAAATGAGCCCCACCATTGCAAGGCATCCTTAGATTGAAAATAGAGTCTGGTGGATGTCTGTTTGCTCAGAAATGAAAAATAAACAAGGTCACAAACAGATGTTTTGAGTGCCTGTAGGCCTTCATGGCTGTGTTGTCCATGTTGTGCTGTCTTTACCCCCAGCCTTACATCTGTGGCATACTGCACATACCACGGCAGAGACCATTCGTTCCTGTTACATCACTGAAGCCTGAGGGGTGATGGGAGTGTGTGATGTTCACATGTGACTGTGTGCTCTGTTATTCTTGCTGGAAACTCTAACACACTGTATGTAACGTCGATGTTACATATGAGAAATCAATAGCGGTGAATGTGCTTCTTAAGATGATAGTGTCAGCAGATTTTTAGATGAGACTGATTAAATTAATATTTTCCTATGTTATGAGAAATGGATATATATCACAACTGGCAAGTCTGCCACTAGAAATATTCAATAATGTTGTCATCATTAACTCACTAAGCCCTGTATGACTTATTTTCTTCCACAAAAGCTGACACTTTTGAATATTCTGGCTGTTTTTTTTTTGTCTTCCCTTTGTTTTTTTTAGTATAATAAAGGTAAACGGGGAGTAAGGCTGTGAGAAACATCCCCACATGTGCCCAGCTCAAGAGAAGTAGCACTGCCTGATTTGTAAAGTGTTGTTTTGAATCAGATATGTTTAATACATTATTATTTGGTCCTGTTCAAGATATCGGTCTAATGATTCATTTACGAATTGTACCAGTTCTTCAGTTTAAAATAGTTGACAACAATGGAGGGGAAGATTATTAGTGAATTATGACTTCAATTTTGTTCTCTTTTTATGTTAACATACAGATAACTTGGACTATAACACATAAGTATTACAGGTCATTTTTATGATTATTTTATAGTGCTTTTAGTGTCTTTCTGAAGAAAGTAAACATGGAAGGGTTTAGAATTAAATCTTGAGTAAATCATGACAGAATTTTCATTTTTGGTCGAACTATTTCTTTAACACAAGTTATTCATAGAACATGTCAGTCTCAATATGTTTGGAATGATGATTATAAGCATATGCCTAGAATATCTTTAAAATCCTACAGAATGTATATTATCTGGAGTAAAAACATTTTTAATTGACCTTAAGATTATAATTTCATAAATGAACTGAGTTATGTTTTCTTACAGTGACATGTGAACAAAAGCACAGAGTTGGACGTTTGAAAGGCTTTTGTGGGTCGTGGTGACTTGCTGCCTCAGGCTTTTCTCTCTCTGACCCCTCACTTCCTCCCTGTGTTTGTCATGCCTTCGAGAGCCGCTTCCTGCCTCTGTCCGAGTTGGGATGAAACGCAGGGGGAAAACCTTTCCATAATCAGGCAGCTCTTTATGAGCATGTTCAGGAAAAACTGTGAGCTTTACAGAAGGTGTGTGTGTGTTTTATGTTTTTGGTTCTGAACTAGTGAAGACTGGCAGGGAAAGGGTTTCCATTGACGCAGCAGCTTTTCATAGAGGTTAGGGAGAACGATTTTAAGAGTTTTCTGATGCCTCTGTAAATATTGAAAACACAATGACTGTTGCCAGCATTTTTAAGTTAATGTTAATGGAGGAAATAAGGGATGGATAATGATGGTCAGCTAGTCATTCAACTACTGGTAACACTTTACTATAAGGTTCATTTGTTAACATTAGTTTATGTATTAAAAACATGAACTAACACTGAGCAATACATTAGTTGAGTATTTGTTAATCTTTGTTAATGTTAGTTAATACAAAAACAGCTATTCATTGTTTGTTCATGTTAGTTCACAGTTAACAAATACAACTTTTGATTTTAATTAAATGTATTAGTAAATGTTGAAATTAATATGAATTAATTAAGATTAATAAATGCTGTAGAAGTATTGTTCATTCTGAGTTCATGTAAACTAAGGTACTTAACTAATGTTAACTAATGACCCTTATTGTAAAATGTTACCCAACAACGAAATAGATCATTAGTGTGAAAAACTTTTTTTTATTATTTTATTTTATAAAATATTATGTAAACGCCCCATAAGAAACTTGTCCAATTGGGGACAGGTGAAATCAAAGCTATCCCAATTATACAGGACTTTTTTTAATCAGTTATTTGACATTTATTTGCATATGCTATATGCTTTTACTGGCTTTTGTGCCTGGTTAAACTGGATGGCAGGTGCTTTTAAGCAGGTACAGTTCAAACGTAGTAAAGCTGTTTAGGGAATTCACACTTAAGACACCTGTAAATATCACTTACGGAAAACATTGTACGATTTTGGGATGTCCCACGCAGGCGAAAGATGACCAATAGTGGTATTTTATATGGATGTGGCTCCTAAACTGTGGTCCTGCGTCGTACATTGAGAGAGATTCTAAGTCGGCCGTTGTCACATTCTTGTGTCCCAAGATGGCCTGTGATCATTTTCTGACAGTGTAAACAATTTTGCATGATCGTCTCACATTGTGTTTGCTGCTACAACCTACGTCTACTGTCGTACCCAAGTTTATTAGATCCACGTCTTACAGTGGGATTTGAAGGATTAAATGCAATCCCATAGATTTATAGGATTGGTGAAATCACACAGTCTGTATCAGGCATTAAACACAAATACTATAATGCAGGTGTTTAAGATAATCTAACAGAAACTGTACTGCTCCTTTAAGACACTTTTCCTGCAGCTGAAAAAGAAAATCTACAAGCACACAGACTTAGCTGATAAATAGACATTTTTATTTATTTATCTATCCATTTATTTTAATCATAAAAGTTTTTTTTCATCATTTTGTTATTTGTATCGTTTATTTTTAAACAGGAACTGTACTGCACCTTTAAGACACATTTCCTGCTGCTGAAAAAGAAAAAGAACACACATACACAAAGACATACTGACAGGAAATGACCTGGAAAGAGCAGGAATCTGCATTGCCTGTAGTCTGACTCACGCTGAAGCATTATGGGATGCCAGGAATTTCCTTGGCCTTCTAGACTCGGATATTTGCAGTCGCACTTCAGTGTCAGAAACAGAGCTGAATTGTCAGTCTGTTTCCAGATGTTGTCATCCTGATGCTGTTAATTTCTGTTTACGTGCATCACAACCGTTTTTTATAATTGTGGGCAAGTGCTCGTGACTCAGTTTTTGCTGGCCTGTACCTGGGTGTTTACGTTTGTGTGTGTGTAATTGTGTCAGGCCAGTGATTACAGTCTGTGTGTGTGTGACTGAATTCATGCATGCCTGTACCTGTCTGTGTTTTCTGTATTTGGATCTATGGTGCTATTCTGAAGAGCTTCAGTAAATCAGATTAAGTGAGAGCCATAATGGGATTAGTCTGAAAACAGTGTGTCTTTCTTTTCAGATTCCACTCATTGACCTCACATCAGTCTCTCAAACCAAGCATTGATCCTGAATCAGATTTAAAGGCACATTAAGTTCTTTTTTTTCCCACCTGAAGAATTGAAAGAACTGGTTTTTGACAAATATGTTTTACCCACCTCACATGACTAGCTCAACTAATACATTTTTCTCCTAAACCTCCAAATTATTGGACACTTTTGGTTGCGTAATCAATCACAGTCTCTCTCTTTCTCTCTTTAGACTGTGTACCTGTGGAGTTGGATGATCCGTTTTACCGGGACCAGTATGATCAGGAGCATGTGAAGCCACCGGTTGTGTCTCTGCTGTTGTCTGCGGAGTTGTATTGCCGCGCGGGGAGTCTGATCCTCAGGAGCGACGCCGCTAAACCTCTGCTGGGTCACAACGCCATCATCCAGGCCCTCGCTCAGAAAGGCCTCTACGTCACCGACCAGGAGAGACTCGTGACTGAGAGAGACCTCTGCAAGACCCCCATACAGATGGCAAGTGATTTGGCACTACACCTTTATTTATTTCTGTTGCAGAACTGACATACTTTCAGTGTAAGGTTTATGGATGTGCGAGACTATTCAAATAGTCGATTAAACGATACTGCTACTGCTGGTACACTTGGAAATACTAGTCGTTTTTTTTTTACACGTTTAATGTTTTGCTTTATATTTTTACAAAGGCTATGTTTAAATTACCGTCATGTTAATGTTACATTTTAAAATGAATATATTATTTTGAAAAGTGTATATCTGTAGCGGAAAACAAAATCATTTAATTTTAGCATGCATTGGTTTTCTCTGTGGCGGCGGGTTCAGAGAAAGGGAGTATTTTGACAGCTTTATAAACTATAATAGCCTTCCGGTAACAACCGTATATGCGTGTCGAGTTCCAGTAGAAGAGTGACCTCTGACCCGATGGATGATGTGTTGACGAACGCGGAAGCGCAGAGGATAGAGCAAATCACGGATCACAAATTACAAGTCTAAAATGAGAATTTTTAAAGAGAAATGTCGGAGGATTTCGATATAAGAGAAAATGAGTTTGAGTTTGTTGCCCAGCCCTGTTTGTTTGAACTGCAAGAGTCGTCTACTCTCACCTAAGCTTACGCTACTCCTACATCCTACGTCTGTGATTATATTTTATAAAGTTAGAAATATAGATATTTTTCTGACAAACGCATCACTTTGCTTCAGAAGGCCTATATTAACGCCCTGGAGCCATATGGATTACTTTTATGATGTATTGATGCACTTTTTTGGTCTTTTTTTTATCAAAGTTACCATTCACTCCCATTATAAAGCTTGGAAGAGCCAGGATATTTTTTAATATCACTCAAATTGTGTTTGGCTAAAAGAAGAAAGTCATATACACCTAGGATGGCTTGAGGGTGAGTAAATTATGGGATCATTTAAATTTTTGGGTGAACTAACCCTTTAAGCTTACTTATAGGGTTGTTATACTACAGGTTATGAGGGACAATACAGTAAGTAATTTTATATCAAATTAAAGGAGAACGTTATGAATGAAACTTACTTGACACTTGAACAATTGCTATATCAACATCCTAATGAAGAGAATACGCTTAAATAATGTATAGTTATCTGTACACCTCAGGTTTCCTGCAATTTTGCTGCCTGTCACGTGGACAGATACTTTTCTTACACGTGAAGCGTGTTTACCCTGACACACAAGGGGTTGCCTTAGTAACGAACAACAATACCTTAACGGGCTGACTTATGTGGACTAATTACTATCGGCCTAAAGGTATCAATCAGAATTTTAATATCAGTGCATCCCTGGTACCAATTAAAGCTAAAAGTGTTAAATGTAATCTTTTGCAAACATCAACATGAATATTCGTTTTTCATACTATACATTATAATGTTGTGAATGATGACTAAATTTACATGTATTAAAAACTATGGATTTTCATTTGCAGTCTTTTTTTATTTTTTATTATTAATTATTTTGACAAAATAGTATAGAATTTTTATTATTTTCAGCTAATAATTGGCCATAATTAATTGCTTATTGGTATTGACCAACATTTTAATATCAGTGCATCCTTAGTACCAACTAAAGCTTTCATCAGTCTGTCGTAATGCCTTCATAGTGAGTTTCATAGAACAAGCTTAACATGTGGAAATTATTTTGGAGTGGTCATTATTTTCTTCAGGTTTTCCTTGCTGTTACTATCATAAGTAAGGCAGTGATAACATGAATCTGCTGGTAGTGGACTGGTAATGCATACTGTGCTGCCTTTGGTCACTATATGTAGGCTGCAGTGTGCACTTGATTTAAGGGTGTTGTAAGATGTAAAGTGTAGGGTGGATGAGGAGGAGAACTGGACACTGCCATATTAGGAACTGCTGATGTCTGCATTGCAGTATTCGCTTTCTCTCCCTCACTCTCTCTGCAGTAACAGTCAGTATTCAATTTAGGTGCATGTACCTCTCTGAGAGCACTGCACTCAGTCTAGACCATCTGTTTTAAACACAGACACCATTGGCACATTAAGTCACGAACACCGACATCCACAATCTTGCAGAGTCTCCCTACGTGCAGTAAGCTTCAAAATGAAAACACATCTCCACATGCTATCAGATTTGTCTTTGCATCAGCCACAGCGTGTGTGTTTATGATTGGCAGGGTTGCTTCAGATAAGATGTGCACATGTGAGAAGTGCATGTCTTATCTGACCTTCGTCTTTCAGTGTGCAAATCTCCCACTGATACACAGATACACCTTACCATGTCCACAAACACAGGTCATTTTCCTCTCTCTGTAGGAGTTTACTGTAATATGTGCACATGGGTGGGTTTTGCCGGTTGGCATGGCGATTAGCACTGCGGCAGTGTGTCGAGGTGTGTGTGACTCAATTGGGGAGGAGAGGTCTGCACTGCTGTGAAACTGCATTGATGATATTCCTTTAATCAGCATATTTGGGAAAAAAAGTGTTGACTGCACTGCACATACTGTATGCTCTCACTCGACAATGTAGCAGAACACAGAAGGGAATGGTTTAAACTGTATATGTACAGTGGAGACTAAAGGTCTTTTGCATTCTTTTCTATTTTGATTCATCATTTTGCATTACCATCCAATCAATTCCCCATGGACAAAATCAAGTTCCGATCTACATTTTTTCACTCGGATATACGTCACAATAGGTGGAAAAAGTTAAATACATTAAAAATTAAAACTCATCATTTACTCACCCTCAACTTGTTCTGAACCTGTATGCATTAATTTTTTTTCAGCTGAACACAAAAGAAGATTTTTGAAGAATAGTGGTAACCAATCATTTGAACGGCCCCATTTACTTCCATAGTATGGGAAAAAAATACAAATGTTTGGAAGATTTTTCATTTTTGGTTGAACTATCCCTTTAAGGTGCAGTCACATTAGTTGTTGGCCACATCAAGTGGGCCACGCAAAGACTTGGATCCTTTCTGGTTGTCAAACAATATGTGATTATGTATTTGCTAATATAATGTCTAATATTTAAAATGACCTTGAGACCAGTTAAAAAGTTGTTTGCAAATTGTACCATCCAGTCTTGAATGGGTTACATATTGAATCTCCTGTAAACTGCTGAATGTATGTTTATGTGTGTGAGCATGTTAATAGTTGTATTGTTATTGTAGGTGAGGATGAAAGTCAGGTGAACAGGATAAAAACTCCATGCAGAATAGTTCCTAGAATTACTCTTCACCTTCTTTGGTTGGCAGTGCTCCACCGTTCAGTCACTCTGTTAGTAGGATGGAGGGCAAACACAACGGGTCTTTATAGAGAAAGAGAGAAGAAAAGCATGTTTGCATAGCGAAGCATGAACCCTCTGAAAATGGCACCACACACATCAACACATTATGTTTATCAGTGAGAGATACCTGAGCTCTCAGAAGCAGTTCCAGACCTGCCGCTCTAAGCCTCTGATGATGTGAAAGCACTTCCTGTTAATGCACACTGTATAGGACAGTTTTCAGCACCCGGTTCATGAGCACTTCTTTAAATTTCTACTTCACATTTAGACTGTTAATTACCCAGTGGATGTACGTTAAACAGCATTAGTAATACTAGAGTGTACAATGCTTCACTTTTTTTCCGTGAAGAGTAAGACTGCACTGTTCTGCACAAAAGTGTGTAAATAATGTGTCGATGTTTGAATTCAGCGTTTATTCATACCAAGCCATGTTTATTGCCTCTTTATAGAAAGGTTCAGTGATTTGTCCTCTGTGTTTGATATACAGTCTGAAGTGTACAGACAAACTTGTCAGATTCAATCTGGCAGGGCCTTAGAATTCACTGCTATCTCTAAACAGCCCTGTTTGACATGAAAAAAATAACACGCCCCCTACTGCTGATTGGCTAAAAGTGTGTTGTGGTGCTCGCTGCTCGGTCCGATCCACTTTCAACAGCATTTTTCAGAAATCACTTTACTAACATGCTTTAATCTGTAGCCGCCTCAGAGCACACGTGAACCATGTAATAAATGTTAACACTCTATAAGTGTTTCAACTGCAGAAAGACGTCTGTAAAACAGCATGTAAACTGTCAAGTAATGTTACATTTACCCCAGGAAAGCAATTCAGTGTCCATAGACCTCAGTTTATATTTAACAGGAATGAATATGAGGCTATGACTATGAGGGATAGAAATACAGTGCGTTCAATGGATTGTTGTTTAACAACATACATTGTTCAGCTGACCAAATGTCTTTCTGGAAAAAAAAATGTGGTAGACGAAAACTCCATAAAACATTTTTGAAAGTTGTGAATTGTGCTTTGCCATTGTAAATAGGGTTGGGCGATATGGCCAAAAAAAATTATCACGATAATTTTTTTTATATCAGTCGATATCGATAATTATCACGATAAACGTCAAATCTTTATTTCTTTCAAGCTGATTTTTGCTCCTAAGTGAAAGTTGTAGAAACCAGAGTGTTAATTGTGGTTTTAAACTACTCCTTATTGTCAGAACATATCATGACAAACAAATCTTAGGTAGAACATTCAAACATTTTGTAATTTTTCCTTAACAAAATAAATATCTTAATAGAAAAAAAATATTTCTTAGTTTCTGCATGTGCTAATTTTTATTTGGTAAAATGTAATATTCTGACTGAGTTTAATTAAAATTAGCCATTGGTCATCCAGCATCATGCATTTAGATCATGATAACCACAGATAAAAGCACCTCACTATGTTGGCTAAATGTTACTTTATGGTTTCTATGCTATTTGTATGAAAAACAGTAGCCTAAATACATTATTAAATACTGTAATTATATTCCATTAGTCCTTTAATACATTGTCTACAATAATAATATAATACAATTCAATATGTATATCCCACATTTCATAGTGCAGTTAATATTAGTAGGCTAACGTTACAGTAAATCCATGGTAAATGATGGGAGTTTGTAGCCGGAAAAGCTTCTGACTGTATCGTTGCGCGCAGTGTTCCTCCTGTTCGTCAGCGCTGTTTCATCTGCCTTTAAACGGGTTTAAATCACTGAGACATTTGTGTTCTTCGCTGAACTCAAGCGCTTCTCACTGGATCTCGTGACGAGACGATCAGAGTAAACGCGTCTGCTAGTGAGCTCGCGCTGCGCTGCCGTTTGGACTTTGAGCCGAGCGGATAAACGGTCCGTGAGGCGCGCGGTTCAGATGAGTTTTGTTCCGCTTTTGGCGCACAAACATTATCGAACATTTATCGAACTCTTGATATCGTTTTATCGAGAAAAATGATATCGCGATAACTATCGTTATCGTTTTATCGCCCAGCCCTAATTGTAAAGACTGTTAAATCTGCCCCTCACAGCCTCGTTTTCATCCACATTACATTCAAGATGGCATCTATCTATCTATCCTGACTGAAATGTTTACATTTCAACAACAAATATGTTCCAACAAGGAACTAAAGTAAAAACATGATCATATAATTAAAAAGTTTATATAAAAACTGCCTTAGTGCAACATATGTTTGTATACAACATAAATTAATGTTTTGATTATTTGACAATCAAATGTATTTAATGTGTATTTTTTGCTTTGGTTTTCGGGTAAATTAAAAGTTTTATTTTGGTTTGAGTGTTTCCTACATCACTATCTGAATCGTGCAGATACAGAATGTCAGCATATACACAAGTTGCATGGCCTGTCATGACTGCATAAGTTGTGTGTGGCAGCACACACCACATCAGAATGTTTGAGTGCAATCCAGAGAGATTTTTGGATGCTTACGATAAACGCTCTGTAAGCTTCTCAGACCTAAAATAAGAAGATTCAAAACTTAAAACGCTACTCTCATCTGTTAGTATTGATTGGAAGAGCTTTACATTTGCGTTTTGAATTAGTTTTTAATCAAGAAAACTGTCTCTTACTGGCAAAGCACACCCTTGATAGCACATGTTTATTCTGAAATTGATTTTTAAGGGATGTTTGGATTTTTATCTAAATCTTTTCTTCGCTATTTAGGGATGGTGAAAAGGCTAGGGTTGCCGATCCCCGTGGAGTAAACTGTTATTTCCTCATTTTAGTTGTTGTAAATTTGTTTGGTTAAGTAACTTGTCCTTTTATAATTTGAATCAGAAAGTTACACTTCTTTGAAGCTGGTCAAAGAGATGTAATGCCAGACACAGCCTACACATATACTTGTATTTTCTGTCACTTTGCAAGATGTTGTATCAAGGTAAGCAACACATAATATAAATAACATAATTTTAAATAACAAAGCACGTGGGATTTGCCCAGTGTACAAACCACAAGAAATGAGGGCCCCAGAGACCAGAAGTTGCTGTTCCATTTCAGCTTTTCCATTCATATCTCTTAAAGTAACTTAAGTATTTAAACAAGCATTAGCAAATGTGTATTATTTTTTTGTATCTAGCTGAACTGTATTGGTATATTGTTTCCAGAAATACTGGAACATGTCTTATGAAAATATATGGTCCTTCAGGATAAGGTTAAGTTGATATCAGGGCAGGACTCTTGAGTGTGTCAATTGCTTTTTGCACAGTATTTCTGGTTTCAGGGGATTTAAGGGAAGTATCTGAATGACTGAAAGTACTCAAAAGAAATCCTGTCTTTTCCTTTAATTTCAGGGCCATTTAAGCCTCTAGAGATGCAGTTTAGATTTAAATGACATTGAGTCATTTGACTCCTGCTAGATTCACTCAAACCATTTTTAAAATACATAATTCTTTGTTTATAGTAGTTTTGCATTCTTTAACATATATTCTGACTAGCAATAGCAAGTAGCAAATCATTGTTAATGGCTGTGACATAAACTAAAGGCTACTAGCCCTTCAGTACTTCTCGCCCAAACTTCACGTTTAATAAGGAAATACATCAAAGCTGAAAAGTAAACTGCACTTGTCATCCATTTCAGGGGTTCTTTAAATGTAGTCACTACTCAATTTCTGATCAACAGTTTCAATAGCACCCTCTAGAGTTGAGAAACTGACTAATCAGGCAGGAAATGACCATGTTTGACCAGTAGTCGAAGAAATGGCACACCACATGGGGTCATTGGAAAAGTCTAGAGAAAAACTGTAAAAAAAAAAAAAAAAAAGATTTAAAATAATACATTTAATTAAAATTATATTAAAATGTGATTAAAATGATTAGATTAATAATATTTTTTTCAGTGTATAAATTGGGTGTTTCTAAAAGCGTTTTGGGTGTACAGTATGAAAGCGCTATATAAATGCCTTTCATTCATTCAAAACACCTGTCCTCAGATATGTAAAAAAGACAACATATTATTGATACAGTATATTGGCTTTCTCAATCTAACTTACCTAGTACATAACTTTTAGACAAATTTGTATTCATTTGTTGAGAATTTATAGAAAGAAACAGAGCATTTGTTTTGTGCATTCAGTTTTTTCCTCTTGTCATTTCAGAGTTCTCATCTAGCAATGATTGACACTTTAATGATGGCGTACACAGTTGAAATGGTCAGTGTGGAGAGAGTGCTGACCTGCATACAGAAGTTTACTCCTTTCCTTCCCGAGGAAGACTTTCCTTATGATGCAGAAGAGGCAGTGACAATGTGGATCAACAAGGTGAGATCCCTGAATCTCACATATCAATATGTAAGCATTGCTTGCATGTGAATTTTTGTGAATTTCAGAATTATTTTTTTAGCTGAATTCAGATGAGCTAAAATGTCTTAAATTTGTACAATAGCATTACATTGTAATACATTTTACATGCTCAGAGCAGACAGGCAAAGACAGGCTTATGTCATGGAACCTTCTTGTGTTGTGGACCTTAGACCAGAATTTTAGCCATATACATATAACACAACTCAATACCAGCAGGTCAAATCAGCATCCAGTTGGTGGTCAACCAGAATGCCTATTACCGCTGCGGCAAAGCCGTCGCGGCAAAAATAAACCAGTCGCATTTTAAAGTCGTTTGCGAAATGACTGCCAGGTGGCGCAAAGGGAAATTTATCAAAACAGCAACAATTGCCACATTTTAAAACGTAAGTGAGGCTAATGTCAATTAACAGTAAGGATGAAATACTACAACAATGGTAGTTTTTCAAATAAGCCTAACAAACATGAATAATCAAAACAAGAGCTATTGACATTTGCTGTACAATAATGAAACAACCTAAAATTTGGTGGAGTTGAAACTGCATGTTATAAAGTAGGCTAATAATTTTACGTTTGGGGGACGCTTTTATCCAAAGCGATTTACATTGCATTTCAAGGTACACATTTTCACATTCTTATCAGTTCTTGCTTTCCCTGGGAATCGAACCCATGACCTTGGCGATTGCAAGCGCCAACGCTCTACTGTTTGAAAATTAGTTTAATGTTGTTTTAACAAACGATCATATACAAGTTATATTCTACATAGTATACTATTACTATTATTTGTAGGAACAGTTAACTTATATATCTCTTGTTTGTAGGCTCTGTTTATTAAAAAAAACACAGTACAAGGTCTTGTAAAAAAATTTAATTATTTCAACAAGAATAAAAAAAACACAAAACAGAATAGAACAAACTTTTAGAACAAAAATAATAAAACTTTTTTAATGTCTATTTATTAAGTAACAAAAGAATTGGTTAAATTTAACAAAAGCAAAAATTAAAAGTAAATTTTAAACCGAATAGAACAAACATTTAGAACAGACAAATAGAATCAAAAGTTAAAAATAGAAATGACAACAATAGCCTATATTTTATATTGTAGACGTTGGTGGGCTACAGAAGCCTATTCCTCGGGGGAGCAAGCGTGATAAACAAACAAACAAACAAAAAATATACCAAAAGACCATCATTGGCCTATCTCGCAGTGAAAATAAATGAGGTGGAATGACGCTTATTATTTTTACTATTCTATTGAGGAATGATACGAATGAAGAGCGCTTCTCTCTCTGCATCGCCCTGAATTAAAATGTAAAACAGATCAAATAAATGTTTTTGTCGACATGTTGCGATATTGTTTCATTTAAGTTCATAATTATTCTATAAATGTTATTTAGTTTAACAGCAGCACAAAATATTCACTGTGGTTCGAGATTTATTTGAAAAGAGAAAAGAAAAACTTCTGCTTTATTCACAAATCGCACCCTGGTTGTAAGGATCCAAAGATCCCTGTGGAATTGAATATTGAGTTGAACATTTTGTTCATGACAACAAATGAACATGATTTTGAAGTTTGTATTTAGTTTTGCTTGGAAAAAGCTGGCCTAAATCGAAGTAGCGTTTTAATTCTTCAATTATTCGATAAATAACTTACAATATTACTACATGTAGCCTAAATTATTTAATTCCTTCATTATCAACACTTTAATAATGCTAATGTCTAGAATAGCGATTTAAGTCTGAATTGCGACTTTTCTTTGTCTCAGACGCTCCTCTCCTCTCAGGTAGCCTGTGGGTGGTTTGGAGGGGCAGTTCAGTGTCTTTACCGTGGGGGTGCAGGACAATATAGGTGTTAATCGCCCCTCTTTCAAATGGAGAGTGTTGGATAGCCAGCCTGATGATACAGAGCAGGCAAAGGCAAAATTACTTTCAGGATAAATCTCTCGATGGGTACAAATGTAGGCCCTATCTTATTTAATTATAAATGTTGCAGCTAATGTAGGCTATTTAAAGGGTTTTCATTAAAAAATTCCAATTGAAGTTTTCAATCCAGTTTCAACTAGTTTTGTAGAATTTTAGAATGTTTGAGCGCACTGTATGATTGTCAACAATCTGGCATTATCTAAACATGAACTGTTGATGAAACACGTTCATGCCAACTAAACAAATGCGAGTGAGCAGCAGATACAGAGCTCTTTTATTCGGGATCAACCTCATTTTATTGTAATGTGAATTTAACAAGGCATTCTGTTTCTTTGAAGCAACAAAGAATTGTTACAGTTGTTTTTTGTAATTGGTTGGGATGACACGCAGTGAAATAGTATTATCAGCTGATGCGTTTCTACCCTGAAACATTTATTTTTACATCGACAGAGACCCGGCACGCGCATTGAGGGAGACAAGAAACTTACTAAAAAGAAATCCAGCGCGTCTGCGAGAGAGAGGCAAAGAAAAACGCCTGTTCTTAATTTATGTCGCTCTGTACATGTTTATTTGAGATCATTTTAAACTCTACATTTTCATTTTCTCATTGGGTATGCAAAAATCCTATTCACATTTTGTTTATTATAATGTGGTAACTATAGTTAAGCAAAGTACAACAGATTAAATACGATTAATTTTGGAAGTTTTCTGCAATAATTTTTTTTAGATCAAGATCTAAATAACTAGAAATAGACATACAGTTGTCATACATTATCTATATGTCATCTTCATACTGAATATCATAAGCAAGTGGTCCATCCATGGCAAAGCCAATGTAGAAGGACACTTTCTCAGTGCTGTGTCCGCTTCTCACTCCACCCAGAAATGCAGGACGCAATGGGATCTTAAGATTTCCATACTCTGTGAAGACCTCACCTTGCTCAATAGTGCCACTTACTCTGAGGAGCTTGCTGTTTATTGGGATTTCCTTAAACATTTCTCCTGTTTGCCAGAGAATGTTGCGATTCTTCACACTACTGACAGTCTCGGATCGGTCTAGGGAAACTTTCGTCACCAGCCTTGCTATTCCATCAGATTTTCCCAAGAAGAAGTGTGCAATGGTTGACCTTGTTCTGTACATATGAGAGAGATTCTTTCTCGCTGAGCTTCTTATTTTATCAACATACATCTTAATGCCAGGTCTGGTGACATGTTTTCCTGGCCAGAGCAACAGTATGGCAAGATAGAAAGGCTCTGGGTATGGGTGCTGTGTACCAACATCTTGAAGAATGTCATTTAAAAGCTCATTGAGGTCCTCGGGGGATTTTGATAACTTTGATTTTGGCCAAATCAACTTAAGTATTATATGTGCAAGCAGATGATTTGTTTTGTCCTTGGTACTTTTGTTGGGAGAATTCTCATGTATGAATGAGTATTTTTCAGCAATCTTTTGTACTGCATCTTTTTTGTCCTCCAAAAATTGGAGAAGGCCTGGGAATGTATCTGCCCTGTATTTCTCTAGGAACATTCTGCACTCTTCAATCTCCATGTTCAAACTCAGTGTTGGTTTCTGTTTTTTCTCTTTTTGTTTGTCATCTACAGAGGTGCAAAATAATGAGATGTAGTTTTGATAGTGTTCTGAGATCCTCTTGCGAATCTTTGCTTCTTTCATGCCGTCAGATCCTTTTTCTTTCAAGTAAGTGAAGTAAATTTCAAGAAAGTCAAATGCCTCTTTCACCTGTGATTTTAAAGATGTAAGGAAATATTCATAGCCATGAAGAACAGCAACAAATTCAAGACTGGATTCATTTTTCAAAACTGGGATGTTTGAGCTGGGAAGATTTCCTCTGAGAAAGCTCTGTATGTAATGATCTTTCATTGGATCACCATTCTCAAACAATGGCAGTTTTCTGATTATATCAAAAACAGTCATGGCTGTGTCGATTTCACCCATGTATCCAGATATATTATACGGGCTTAACCTTCTGTGAAGTTCCTGTTCATTTTCTTGGGCATCATCTGTCTTTGCTAAGGTTTGAGCTCTTCTGAAAGCTTTGGTAGCTGTGCTTGCCAACTCAAGAAATTCCCTTAAGTCTTCACCTGTGCACTGTTTCTTTCCTTGCTTTTTACACTCAAGTTTGTGTTTTAATTCACTTTTTGCAACTTGTCCAACTGTATCTACTGTGTAGGAATTTTCTTTGATAGCTTTAGCACTGTCTGCCCACTTTTTAGCTTCACCAAAGTTCTTCACTTTCAGGTACAAGTGTCTTGCTAGAGCTTGGGGAATCGTGAAGTCTTTATCAAACCTTTCCGAAGCTGCAATAAAAATGTCTTGTATTTTATTAAGACCACCTTCTCCTGAGTTTATGTCTTCTATCAGTGGTGAAAACAGAGTGTCTTTCTCATCGCCTTCTGTCTTGCGTTGACGAGTGATCAGCATGCTTTTCATTGATTGAACAAGAATGTCCTTCACTGCAAAAGTTTTAAAAAAGGCATCGCAATGCAACATGTCAAGGACTATGTCCGGTCTGGAGCAGTTATGGTTCTCCTCTAGTTGTTTGACACATTCTGTGGCAAGATGCTGATGAACAAAGCGAATTGCTTTGAATCCCCCATATTCTTCTGCTTCAAATTCAATCAGCAAACAGGAATACGGCTCCATTTTCTCCAACACGGATTCTCTTCCCCACAATGCACTTTTGATGCCCAGAAAATCTTCACATAAAGATCTTGAGACGGCTGGTTCGGCCACATATGAATTCAGCAAAGCCAGTATGCAGAAGAGCCGTGCTTGTTTGCTTTCAACTCTGAAATCTTTTAGTATGTTAGTTGCAACATTTTCAACATACACGGGGTCAAAATTAGTTTTCATGATCATAAAACTGTAGAAGTTCTCAGTTGTGAAAGACTTTATTTCTTGAAGTTCTTTAAGCTTCATTTCAAAAGCATGTTTTTCCTTGTCAGACAGTTCTGCTGTAATGAACTCACTCTCAACAACACTTTTCTTGTGTCTGTCTTTTGGAGTTTTTGTACGTATGCAGTTTAAGATGATGATGAATGCCCCCGTTTCTCTAGTGAATTTTCTCAAGGAATGCTGGAGTTTGAGTGTGTTTTCTGTTTCTTCTGAGTCTTCCACTAGTAGCAGGACTGGTGTTTTTAATGAATTCTCACTTTTTCCACACTTTATCAGATGAGCAACATGTTGGGCTATTTCTTCCTTTGAAACGATGTTGTCTTTTAACACTGCACATCTGAAATCTTTTCGCAGATTCCACATCACATGCATGGCCATGGTGGTGCCGCCACACCCTGGGTGATGAAACAGATTCAGCATGACACAATTACTTTTGGGATTTTTGGTCTGAGATCTGATACCGTTCTCTAGTTTGGATTGTTTGTCACGTTTTATGAATGGCTTTGCAGAAGGTTGCTCTGAGAAATAGAAGTTCCACCATTTTACTTTGCCTCCTCTATAGAACTCAGAATCAGTTTTAATTTTGAACTCTTCAAATTCTGCAGAGCTCTCATCATATTCATTTTCACATTCATTTTCACACAGGATATCAAGTGATGTCATCAGGTCCTCATCTTTATTTTGGAGAATCACCATACTTCCCTCAGCAGATGGAAGAAGTCTCTGAGCATTTTGCTTGTTCTGGCCCAGTTTCAGTATTGTCCCATTAATTTCACTGAGCTCCAGGTCATATATACTCTGCTGACTGATGTCATGTTCACATCTGGATTGAATGTAATCCCTCCATTTCTGAAAAGAAGCATCTGAAGTGCAGATACTTAATGTGTTCTCTGTACCCACAAGGTTTTTATAAAATGACATGAAAGTGTCAAAAATTGGGTCATTCATGGCCTCAACAGTGGAGAGTAGGAGGAATATGACTAAGAATCGTCCTCTTGGAAGAATGTCTGGGTTGCAGATGAACGAGATCATATCCTGTACTTCTCTTGCTCTATATTTTAACCATTCGCTTGGTCGGAGTGGTCGGTCAGGTTCAGTGTTCAGGTCTTCTCTGCCATTACAAAATACCCAACTTATTTGTTTGTACAGGTTGAGATTTTTCACAGTTGTTCCTGGGTCCCCATGGAACTGGCTTGGGTTGTGAAGGTTTGCAATTCGAACGTCTCTGTAGTTGTGGCAAGACCCATTTACTACAGAGTTTGGATCAAAGTCCAACACACAGAACAATTTCAATGTTGTCATGAACTGAAGATGCTGGAGTTGTTCAGGGTGGCTTTTGTTTGTTACAATGATGAAGTAATCATAATGATCCAGTCTGCTTCCTCCACATGTCAGTAGATTCTTCAGCTTTTCCCCCTGGTTTGATGTTCCTTTGCTTTCAGGCCTTTTTTCTGCCTCCTTCCTCCTGTCGTCCATAAGATTTATTTGGTCATTTATTCGGGTCAGTTCATCATGCAAATCTTTTGGATTACCAATTTTATAGATATCTCGGGTTGCAGCTCCATCTCTGATGAAAAGTGATTTTCCTTTGTTCTTCTTCCATTGATTGTCCTCATCCAGAGTCTGGGTATAAAACAGCTTACCCTGAACTATGCTGTGGGATGGAACAACATCCACCTCTATTACATATTTGCCAGATAGGGTGCTGTCAAGGCAGAGCACTTCTACAAAGCGGGGTTGTCTGATGCATGCCTTTGCTTCATCTATGTGCTCTTCAAAGTATGATTTAATGCCCTGATTAAAATGATCAATGATAGTGTCCTTCTTGTCAACACTGATCCCAATGATCTCAGCATGAGTGTATTGAGAGTCTTTGGAGTCTGCTACACCAAAGTGGATGGTTCCATTTGTACGGCTGTTCATACACCCAGCAGCAAACCGGAACACCTCTTTATTGAACTTCTTCTTTATCACATTTATATCATCTATTCTACCCATGAACTTATACTCATGAACTGGATCAGTCAGATTACCTGGTCCCGTCTCTGGTGGTAAAGTGTAGTTTTTAATATATCGATGAGAAGCAGAATTCTGATCAAATGGATGGAGACTACATGAGTGTTGTAAGGATCTAGACCTCTTTATGTGCTTTTCCTTTTCAGCTACTTCACCAGCATTGATGTCTGATGTTTTAGGGTCAGTTGACTCAGTTAATTCAGTTTCTCTGGAAGATGTACAAATAGAAATTCCTGGAATATTTATATTTTGTGTAGGGGGTGCCCTTGAAGGTTCATTTGGTTGTGTGTCTTCTTTTGGATTACTGCTTTGAGAGATTTTATCCGTTGAATCTTTTCCAAACTTCATTCTGTCCATGGAATTAGTTATTTTAAATTCAGTTTTCAGTTTTCTCTTAGATTCCTTAGCATTTTTAGACATGTTTGTTTGATCTGATGAAGCTCTGTCTTTGTTTTCCACTGTTGTGTCTAGCCTGGCCACTGTGTCCCATGTGTGGGAATGGTCAGAAGAATATTTCATTTTTACCTTCTCTAAGTAGGTGATAATCTTAACAGCAGGACCATGCTTAATACCAAGATCCAGCAGATGTTTGAGCTGGTAACAGACTAGTTCTTCCCCTGATACCTCTCCATCATACAGTTTGTCTGCATATTTCTTATCCACTTTAATCACCTCAGTCACCCAGTGATAAACTTGCTGTTTCGTCCAGTCCTCGACTCGGAGAGGAAGTTCTGTCTGTTGACTAATTGTAGCCATACTAAAACAAATAAAAAACAAATTAATAAAGAAATATTTACGTCTAACTTCTGCACAATATACAACAGTCCAAAACAAAGACCAATCCATCCTACAGTGATATATTTCTGAATCTGGGACATTTTTTAACACTTAAATATTTATCCATTATTTTACCCATTTATTTTGTGAGACTGACAAAAGAAATGTGCTTATGATGTTTACTATCATGCTGCAAACTAAAATTTTAAAAGTATAATTTTGTTGCAAGTAGAATATCAAAAATAGAAATCATAAAAATAAATAATAGAGATCATAGTATGTTTATGTTGTTTAGCTTACCTCATGAAGTATGAAAACAGTTTTTTTCATCATATGTTACCAAGCATCCACCTGACAAGTAAAGAGAATGACATATTTGAGTTAAATCTACACACAGTAATTCGCTGTTCCAGAGGTACACTGTTCCATAAAACTACACTACGAGTAATTCATAATTGCACACATCTGTTCTTTGTTTCCATAAATTATTCCCTGCCCAGGTGTCTTTAAAGCTGGTCGTTAACCATTTAACCTTTAAAAGCCTGTTAATTTGACTTGATATGAATTGACAGTTTATGTCTAATATACATGTAAATACAAAATGCACAGAATAATCTTGTGTATGAATCTGTTTATTTGTGCGTGTCCATATGTAGGCAACAGTATGTGTTAATTTTTCAATGCAGGTCAATGATCATCTCAGAGACCTTTTGGCACAAGAACAGAGAGGTCACGATACAGGAGAATCTTGCATGATTCAAAAGGTGAGGAAATATTTATAAAAATGTTTGACTCTTAAATAATTATTCTTTCCTTATGTTTAGATGCTATTGAAAATTAATTTACTGAGTCTTCATTTACTTCAGAAAAATGTTATCTGTCTGTGAAAATCATATATATTCCAAACAAATACTTCAAAACAATTTCTATGCTTATGGTTACAGAATGGGCTCATACAGAATTGTATTTCCTTTGAGGTTAGACATTCTAAATCATAAATTGCCCTGCAGATGTTTGGGACAAGTCAATCCACAAATGTGAAGCTTTCATTAAAACAATTGAAAATAAAAACATGTTTAAGTTCCTCTTAAGTTAAGTACTCTTTATCTCAGGTTTATTCAAAATATTTTTGACAAATATATAAATTCATAGAAAGTTATTTCAAGAAATAGGAAGTTATTTTGGAAACATTGTAAGCCGTACAGTAACCTGGTTTTCCCAGCTTTTAGATGAATGCTGAAGTTATTCTGAATTTTCACCCATGGTCTCTATTAGTAAAGTTAAACCCAAGAGAGTATTAAATAAATCACAGCAATTACATCTCTATATTTATTATATCAGAAACCAAATAAGACAATCACAATCAAATAAAGTAAAAAAAGCCCAATTAAATATTTCAAAATAGAAAAAGATTGTTCCCAAATGAATTTACAGTCTTTGTGTATCTATTTAGATACACCTTTAAGCTGCATTTAAACTACAGGAAATTTGTTGTGATAATCAGGCATGTGATCCAAGACAAAAAAGAAGGAAAACGTTTATCGCTTCTTTGTTAACAACAGATTTACAAACGATTCTCATGACGAATGTTGCGTTCCCAAATGCACTCAAACACACAGTACTTGCAGAGTTGCATTTACTGTGAATCGAAACTACAAACACAGGGCTGGTACAGTATGGCAAGCCGTTTTAGCAAATAAAACTATGGTTTGACTATGTATCAATATATTTTGATGAGTCATAATTCTAATTTAACTAGTCAGAATGATATTTAGAGATATCTGCAATTATAATTGCACTAGTAAGGAATCTGATTGAGGATATCTCTAAATACTTTATCTAGTCAAAACTTAATTGAAGATATCTGTAGTGACGTCATAGATATCTTCAAGACACGTCGCACATACGCAAGGGTAATTAGAGATATCTCTAATTCAGTTTCGACTAGTCACAATTATATTTTAAGATATCTGAATTGTACCTGCTCCTACTTGAATCTGTTGTTGTGACGTAAGACAACAAAAGTTTTAAGTAAAATTTACTCAGCCAGTGCATTGAAAAGCACCAGACAAAAGGCCATACAAATGCTTACTGATTTTAAATGTGTTCGTTTGGGAATAAAGGCTACATTTAATCCTCAGCATGCACATCTCAACATTATCCGACTTTAAGATATAGAATAGGACAAAAACCTTCTTGAGTCTTCTTTGCATATCTTTTGTCACTTTTACACGTCTCAGCAACATTTTTATTTTCATAAACTTTTCAACTTTGAACTTTTGAATTGCGTCTGTATAAAGCAGTTTAAAATTACCCAAAGACGCAGGACCTTTTTTCTTTCTTTCTTTTTTAAGACACAGGACCTTTATTAGACAATTCTTAGGGTGTATACACACCTGCCTTGTTTGGTTCGATTGAATTGAACTCAAGTTCGTTTCCCCCTTGTGGTGCGGATCTTCTGGTCAGGTGAGAATAAAGCAATGGCACTCGGGTGCGGACCAAACAAAAGGGGCACTTGCAAAAGGGGCAGTGTGAAAGCAAACCACACCAAACTAAAAAAAACAAAAAAACATTGTAGTTGTGAACTAGCGGGCTTTTCTGGTGTGAATACACCATGGTGGATGACAACAGTTTTGTTTCCAAGGTAGGATTGGTTAATAAAATGTTTAAGGTGTGGTTTAGCAAAGGTGTATTTGCATGCATGTTTTAAGATATCTATAAAGGAATTTTGACTAGTCAGAATGTTAATTCCAGATATCTACATTGAAATCAGGGCTCTAGAGTGCGATCAAAATTTGTAAGGGTGCGACTAAAATTTTTCCTAGATCGCACCGGTGCACCTAACATCCTCACATCCGCTCTCTCTCCACAAACGAAGCGTTTGTTTTCCTTTGTCGCAACTCACACTCATGGTTGGATGATCATATTGTGGTCTAAACCAATCAGAGACAGATATGGGGCGGGTCTTTGCCTCTGATTGGCTGTGGTCCAGATATTCCTGTAGCCCTACACTGCTCCGTGCTGTGTGAGTGAAATTGCGACCTGAGCACCCGTTTACACTGTCAGTGAAATGTGACCCAATTTCCGATTTTTTGCTCATATGTGGCAGATCGGATCTGTTCTATGACCATGTAAACAGAAAAAAACGCATGCATTCGGATATTTCAAGATCGGTTTCAGGCCTCGTTCATATGTGGAAATAAATCAGATATGAATCAGATATGTATCAATGCGACTGTCATGTAAACAGGCAGATCGGATTTTAAGAGGCTACGTCTCTGCGGTTTAATGACGAGAAACCCCGACGCGCATCTGCAGGGACGGATGGCCCAAGGAAACGTTTTGTCGTCGTAGGAGAGGAATGTGGACACACGTTGACACAACATATCAAAGGCAGGCTTGCTCATCCTAAAATTTCAGACCCACTGCTCCTCGTTAAAGCCCGCCACGATCTCATGAAAGTGTGTTTGCGTGCATATGATACGCACTTAATGGCGTGCAATACGCACGTTTACAGTGTGTAGCATGCACGCAAAAACTGTTTTGCTGTATAAATGGCATGAGAAATGAAATTTGTGCTATAGATACGCACTTTCATGAGATCATGTTGTATGTTGCTCCCACCAGTCCTGAGACATCTCTCGCTGTGCGTCTCGAACGTCCATCTGTGCAAGAACCCCTTTTAAACATGCGCGTTGTTTCAGATCTATGTCAAGTGTAAACACATGAATCGGATATGGGTCACAATTTAAAGAACGTGTTAACGGACGGTCAAAAAAATCTAATTGGGCATCAAGACCTGCAGTGTAAACGAGGCCATGGCAATCAGCATCAGCAAAATACCGAGAAAAAAACCGAGACGGGCATCTGGCATGAAACATGAAACACAAGGAAACAGACAATGAACCAGCACAGGACTGCAAACACAGGGAGAAGCAAACAAAAGAGGGTAACGAGGAAAGCAGGCAGGCAAATTAAATAATAATCAGGTAACAAGATGGTAGGGGCTGGACAATAGACAGGAAAGCACATGGCACAAGGCCAAGTGCTCACAACAAACCAGACTAAACGCAGACACATGACAAGCCGGGAATGTCAGAGCTCTGTCACCAAACCAAATATAAACCAGACAGAAGTGACAGAACCCTGACAGTAATAAATTACTATCAGATATCTACAAATGTATTTTGGATATCTTTAAAAAAAATATCTTTAATTTGATTATGACTACTTAAAAACCAGTCAGGGATAATTTAATTATAATTTTTACTAGTAATAATTCAGTTAGAGTTATCTCTACTTTAATTATTACTAGTAAAATTGTAATTCGAGATATCTCTTATTAAAATGATGCCTAGTACAAAATCCATAATTGATAGCCTATCTTTAATCACAATTTATAAAAGTCAAAACTCCTTTGAAGATCTCCGGAAATATTTTTCAATGGACGAATATGACTATCTCGAATGTAAATTATGACTAATCAACATAACATTGTAGATATCTTAATTCCAATTATGAAAATTGGAATTAAGAAATCTAGAATTGGAATTTTGAGTAGTCAAAACTAAATTATGACAAGTAAGTTACAGCCAGTGGTATTTAATGCTAAAACAGCTTGCCATAGTTACAGTAGGCTACTCAGAAACATGCAGCACGTATATAATTTATATAATTACATCACAACCGTTGCGATTTGATGATTGCACTAAGTCATCTCGCATTCTCATCACCATGCATTGTCAAAATTCATTAAAAAAAGTAACGTAGCTGTTTCAACGTCGAATTTTACTCGCATTTGGCTCTTTGAACCCTGTCTAACATGCTTAGAGTGTCCAGCAGATGACGCCGCGAGCTCTTGCAGCGCTAGAATCAATCCGTGCATGAAATAAACGTATTAAGGTAATATTTTGTAGTTTATTTAGTAATTGTTTAAGGCCATTTTGCGGTTTTAATCATCATCGTCGTCGTTAAAATGAAACATTCGTTCAGCTCATGTGAATATTTCGAATCAGTTGAGTTAAACTCAAATAAAATTAACCGAATCACCATACAATGCATCACAAATAATCAACAGTTCAAGTAGATTTAAACTGTCACTAAATAGCCCATTGAATACCCAGGAATTCGTCACTTGTTGGGGCTCTTCCGGTCGGCAACACTGTCAAGTTGATTCAGAGAAGCGTTACTCACGATTTCACGCCGTGTCGCAGCAACACAAATTTGAATTCCCCTGTAGAAAACTTCCAATGTCGAAGAAGGTAGTAAAAGTTGTAGGAGATCGAGTTTCACGCCATCAAACTTTTTTGCTGTGGTCCGGTGAGCAGCCTTCTCTCGAATGTCCCCTCCTCGCTGCACATTTTTTCTATTTCTTTTTTCCTCCTTACCGTTCCCCCTTGCCAAGTATCATGTGTTTCTCAACCTCTCCTGCAGGGGCCCCCTGACAGGACATGTTTTTGTTTTAACCCTGAAATGGCACACAGCCTACTGGATTATTAATAAATATGTAGTTGATGATTTGACGAGCATAGCGGGAAATGGATGTTTTTTCTAAGCACGTGAGCTGCCATTGAATGTTTTAATCTTGGATTTAATGTAATGTAAACGGTTAAAGATACAATAATAAAAGTGGTTGTTTCACTAGACAACTTATTCTGTCATTTTAAACCAGTAGTTATAACCTATGTATTATTATTATTATTATAGGTTTAATTCATTTAATTTGGTCCTTTATGATTACAATTGGTATAAACTGAAAATATCTACAACTATTGTCTTTTTTTTCACTCAGTCTGTTTTATAGTCTAGTCTTCTGGGTTATTTGTTTCATAGTTCCGTAAAAGCAATGTGGCATTTACTCTTTCCTGAATGAATCAAATATATAATTTTTCTCTCTCACTTGCTGTACTATAGCCGGCACGACAGATTATAAGAGTTATTTTTTATACCGTAAGATATTAAATGAAGATGACAAGAACAAAAACAAAACAATCAATGGCTAAGAATCAAATATATAATTTTTGTACTATAGCCTACATGACAGATTATAAGAGTTATTTTTTTATACTAATAATGAAGGTGACAAGAATAAAAAGAACTGGGTTTTGACTGTTAAAAGATCCCAATGTCCAACAAATTCACAAACTATCGGGGACAATGACAGTTATGCAAATGAAATCCCTAGCTAGAGATAGATCAATGTTCTAATGACTAAAGACATAAAAGCATTGAATGCTCTACAAATAATTATTATAAGTTGATAACCTTGAGTGAATGTGAATTTCAAACAGTGTTTTTGCACCCTTGAAGGGCACTTCGGGAAGGGGACGCCAATTGTAGGGACGTTTGAAATGAAAGTGAACAACTGGATCCCTTCCCGAAGGACCTTTTCACATTTTTGCTTTTCTCAGAAGCGGAAGTCGTCATAGTTGGGTAAAATTCCATATATAGCGGTGAATGAGAGAATACATGAAATATATTGTTTTGTGTTCCCATTTGCTCAAATTGCAAAAGAAAATCTCCACAAAAGTGTTTTCACAACTTTCAAAAAGAGGAAAAAAAATAGAGATTGATAACGGCAGTCAGAAGAGAGAAAGATGTGAACTTTACTGTCACTCCCACAGCCTCTATATTAGAAACACCCTTAACAGCAGCGTTAACACTTTTTTTTTTGTAATTTGATGCAAAGGTATTTTTAATACGAAGTATACTGTTATAAATCACTGATTCTTGAAACTTTGGCAAAAACATGTCCCACTAAGAAAAGTGCTAATTCTGTTGGAAATTAATAACATTTTCATGAATAAAAAGAATCAATGTTATAATCAGGGGGTCCTTTACAAATCAGGGGGTCCTTTACACATATGTATGGTTCTTTTATAGGTTCATTTTTATATTTTATTAATTTATTGATTATATGCTGGCCCATTGCCTAAAAAATCAGTTGTCCTTGGATAGAAGATAATCATTTCAACTTGATTAAAAAAACAAAAAGTAATAATTGAATTGAATATTGTTTTTACAACATGAAAGAGTACATTGTAATATGTATTAAAAACTACAAATAGTGAGTTTTTAACAATATTTACTATTATTTTGTGGTTGCTCAAAATGTGTCCCACATATTCGTCACCACCGTCAGTATTTTGAATACTAAGTATACTGTTATATACATACATATTTTTAAATATGAAAATATAAGAAAACATTGCAAGATTTACAATGTTGATGACCGTTAAATGCGTCATCACAGTCTGAAAAGGGCCTATTAGCGAAGGGAACATGTGATGGTTAAAAGTTAAAGTATAAACACAAGCATTCAAGTTGTTTTGTTTAGTTGTGATATATTACACACATTTTCGTCATACATTTCTTAAGTTTAAAAAAGTTTCATAGGTAAGAAATGTGTTTAATGCTTTATGTTTAATGCTTAACTTATAAAGTTGAAAGCAGATCAGGAACACACACAAACACACTATATAAAGCATCTTTTTTTGTGTTTTGATTTGTATATATTACTGTATAATAATAAAATATTCCTGTTGTCTAGCTTTGTCGTGGGAACATTCCACGTGAAGCTAATGAGGAAATTTGCCTTTTTCACATGAAATTGGAAACTATGTCACGCAGGGTAAAGTTAGTTCCCTTTCGTTGTCACTCCGAGTTACGTCGGATGACGACGAATGGGGTTTCGCTTAGAACACCTATCGACTTCGAGTATACAAAAACGAGCCAATGGCAAAGAAATGCCATGGGTCTGCGGAATTTGCATGGCGTAACTCCGCCCCACCTCGTGGGTATAAAAGGAGGACGCCGGCAACATGCAGTTATGTTTTCGCTTCGGAGCCAAGATTATCTCTTCACTCCACAGCCATTTATGACTTCACTCTACGAGACGAGCCATTCTCTCCGGTGTTGGTGTGATGGCGATCTGCAGCGAGTTCACATTGCCTGCTGATCTGTGCAGTGATCTGCCAGTGAGTGTGTTCTGCGATCTGCCCGCTCGCTTCAACATCGCAGAGTTTTTTCTCCTCTCACAAAAGAGCTCACACGCGGCACGTCTTTTTAAAGACGGCTCGCCCGTGCATTTAAGAAAAAAAAAAAGTGGCGGCAGATTGGTATCGGACTCTGATGGGCACGAGCGCTGTCTAGTGTGTTAGGGCTTTGATCATGCTTGTACAGCGCTCGTGGGTGATTCATGTTCTCTCTGGGAACATGATCATCGCGTCATTTAGGTCGAGACTCAATGAACTCGCAAGAGTGAGAGTCCCCTCATCCACACCCCGATCTAGCGCTCCCCCGAGGGGTGCTACTTCGGCTGGTGGCCAGGGTGACCTGAGGGTTACGGTCTGGAACAAGCGCCGACTATCTGTCCACGACCCCAGCCCCCCTCCTGTGTGATGGTGCCCGCTAGTGAACCTCCGATTCCCGCTCGTTGGTCTCATCCGCCTTTCCCCCCTCAACGGGGCCGCTGCCCATGGGTACACTGGGGTCCCCCCGGTTGAACGCTCTGTTGCGATACTACTGTGTCCTCAGAGTGCTTCCCGGCGCAATCCTAAGCACCCGTCCGAAGCCTGTAGTTCTTTTCGTCTACACTAATCTGTGGCGAAATCCTATAGTGCCACAGGACAGGCAGCCGCCTCACTGCATCCCATGACCGTTCTGTGGTCTACCTGGCCCAGATGCTCATGGTTATGCATGAGGGCGGGACTGACTCGAGGCTCTTTAATGATCTACCACAAAGCGCGCCGCCACTGACCTTGCTCTCCGAGCGACGAAGGTGGCCGTGCGCTCTCCGAATCAGGTGATGTTTACCACTCTGGGGCTGACCGGTCTGATGTGCAGGATGTCGGCGGACTCGTCTGCTCGACACCCCCACATCCTAGGTCGGCCTCTTCGGCGGTGCGGTTGAGTTCTTCTGCCCAATAGTTCTCAACCGCCCGGGAGCAGATTGAGGTTATTCTGCCGACGGCCCCGCCGTCCGCTCAGGTCCCTCAGTCTGCCAACCGCCGAAGGCGCCCTCCCACGGTTCCAACCCCGCCCATTCACCCGGGCTGGCTTTGGAAGACCGTGGGGGGATGCCTCAGCCCTCTCCAGCCCGCCCCCCGCTAAACGCCGGGTTAAGCGGCGCTTTTGAGATGGGCTGCTCAGAGATGGGACTCAGTTCTTTCCAGGAGTTGGTAGCAGGGCCGCTCCTTTCCCCGGTGGAGGGCTGGGGAAGAATCCTTATTCAGAAAGAACTGACTCTCTCGTCTCTGAGCACACAGAGTTCTCGGACGAAACAGAGCGCCGCCCATAAGCCGTGCTCTCCTCGTCCCCCTCTGTCCCAGAGTTAGTTAACACGGCGTGCCGTCCACGGACCGTTTCGTCCTTGTCCCACTCTGTCGCCAGACCCCTGGCAGAGCAGGCCCCTGTGGAACGCTGGTCCTTCCCTGGCCTCCGCTGTCAGGGCGCGGATGTTAACTGCGCCCCCACACCGGATCGCTATGCCGTCCACGTCCGGGCCAGTTACTCCGCTTCGCTGCCCCTGCGGGGGGACGCCTGTGGTTTGCATGACCCCGCTGGTACGGTTCCTGGGAGCCTGGCTAGAGCTTCCCCATCTGTCCCGCTGGGTCGCCCGCACCATCAGGTTCAGCTATGCGATTCAGTTCGCACGGTCTCCTCCCCGCTACAGGGGAGTCCGCTCCACTTTTGTCGGTGGCAATGCCCCCTGCTGGCGAAGGGTGCAATCGAGACTGTCCCTCCAGCCGAGATGAGGTCCGGCTTCTACAGCCCTTACTTCATTGCCCCCAAGAAAACCGGTGGGTTAAGACCAATCCTGGACCTGCGCGTGCTGAATCGCTCCCTTCACAGGATGCCGTTCAAGATGCTCTCCGCCAAACGCATTTTCGAATGTGTTCGGCCCCAGGATTGGTTTGCAGCGATCGACCTGAAGGACGCCTACTTTCATGTCTCCATTCTTCCTCGACACAGACCGTTCCTCCGGTTTGCTTTCGAGGGGCAGGCATACCAGTACGCGGTTCTCCCTTTCGGGCTAGCCCTGTCTCCTCGCGTCTTCACGAAGGTCGTCGAGGCAGCCCTTGTTCCCCTTCGGGTTCACGGGGTTCGCATCCTGAACTATCTCGACGACTGGCTGATCCTAGCTCACTCTCGAGATCAGGTTTGCGAACACAGGGACCTTGTGCTCCGGCACCTAGCTCGTCTGGACCTTCGGGTCAACTAGGAGAAGAGCACACTTTGCCCCGTGCAGAGGATCTCTTTTCTCGGTATGGACATCGACTCGGTCGCCATGTCCGCGCAGCTTACGCAGCTTTTTCAGAGGCTCCTGGGGCATATGGCATCTGCAGCCGCGGTGACGCCGCTCGGATTGCTTCATATGAGACCGCTTCAGCTTTGGCTTCGCGACCGAGTCCCGAGGTGGGCATGGCAACAAGGCACGCTCCGAGTACCAGTTACTCCGACCTGCCGTCAGACCTTCACCCCGTGGTCGAACCTCAGTTTTCTCCGGGCTGGTGTCCCCCTGGAACGAGTTTCCCGGCATGTTGTTGTCTCAACAGATGCCTCCACCACGGGCTGGGGCGCCATGTGCAATGGACATGCTGCCGTGGGCTCCTGGACAGGACCCCAGCGCCTATGGCATGTCAATTGCCTCGAGTTGCTGGCAGTACGCCTTGCCCTGCACCGCTTCCGGGCGCTGCTCATGGGTCAACACGTACTAGTCCGATCAGACAATACCGCCACTGTAGCGTACATCTACCATCAAGGTGGTCTACGCTCCCGCCGTATGTCGCAACTCGCTCGCCACCTCTTATGGAGTCAGAAGCTCTGAGGTCCCTTCGAGCCATTTACATTCCCGGAGCCCTGAACTGTGCAGCCGACGAGCTGTCACGGCTTCAGCCCCTCCCTGGAGAATGGCGACTCCATCCCCAGTCGGTCCAGCTGATTTGGGACCAGTTTGGGGACGCACAGATAGATCTGTTTGCCTCCCACGACTCGACCCATTGCGACCAGTATTATTCTCTGACCGAGGGCACGCTCGGTACGGATGCTGTGGCGCACAGCTGGCCGCGGGGCCGCAAATATGCGTTTCCCCCAGTGAGCCTTCTTGCGCAGGTCTTGCGCAAGGTCAGGGAGGACGAGGAGCAGGTCCTTCTGGTTGCGCCATACTGGCCCACCCGGACTTGGTTCTCCGAACTAGTGCTCCTCGCGACATCACCTCCTTGGCCAATTCCTCTGAGGAAGGACCTCCTTTCTCAGGGACGGGGCACCCTATGGCACCCTCATCCCGATCTCTGGAACCTCCACGTGTGGCTCCTGGACGGGACGAGGCAGGTTTGAGTACCCTACCACCTGCTGTGGTGGCTACCATCACTTCCGCTAGAGCGTCGTCCACGAGGCACGCCTACGCGTTGAAGTGGAACCTCTTCGTCAACTGGTGCTCTTCTCGCCGAGAAGCCCCCCGGAGATGTTCGATCAGTTTCATGCTTTCCTTCCTTCAAGATGGGTTGGAGCGAAGGCTGTCTCCTTCCACCCTCAAAGTTTATGTTGCCGCTATTGCCGCACACCACTACTTAGTGGAAGGTAAGTCCGTAGGGAAGCACGACCCTATCGTCAGGTTCCTGAGGGGGGCGAGGAGACTGAATCCTCCTCGTTCTCCTCTCGTTCCCTCTTGGGACCTCTCAGTGGTTTTAAGTGCCCTGCAGAGTGCTCCCTTTGAGCCTCTGCAATCAGTGGAGCTTAAGTTCCTGTCAATGAAGACAGCGCTCCTGGTTGCATTGGCCTCTCTCAAGAGGGTCGGGGACCTGCAAGCATTCTCCGTTGACAAAGCGTGCCTGGAATTCGGGCCGGCTTACTCTCACGTGATCCTGAGACCCCGGCTTGGATATGTGCCCAAGGTTCCTACCACTCCCTTCCGGGACCAGGTGGTGAACCTGCAAGCGCTGCCCTTGGAGGAGGCAGACCCAGCCTTGGCACTGCTCTGTCCAGTACGCGCTCTCCGCGCCTATGTAGACAGGACGCAGTGTTTCAGGACCTCAGACCAGCTCTTTGTCTGTTATGGTGGGAAGCTGAAGGGAAAGGCTCTCTCAAAGCAGAGGTTGTCCCACTGGATAGTGGACACCATTGCTTTGGCATACCAGCAGCAAGGTCGACCGTGCCCCCTTGGTGTGACTGCCCACTCCACCGGGAGTGTGGCATCCTCTTGGGCTCTAGCGCATGGCTCCTCGCTGACAGACATCTGCAGAGCTGCAGGCTGGGCGACACCGAACACATTCGCCAGATTCTACAATCTCCGAGTGGAGCCTGTGTCCTCTCATGTACTCGCTTCAACTAGCTAGTACCGGACCCGCTCAGGTGTCTACGCTTGCTCGCCATTGCACTCCACGGACTGGATACGTGCGATATTTTCCTCAGGTGAGCTTTTCCGCAAGCCCTGAGTTCCTCCAGCACCCCTGATGCTAGCGCCAGTGTCTATTGCCTGGGCGTCGGCTAGGTGCCTCCCGTGTGCATGGTCCCTCCCCGGAGCTACCCCCACACGTGTATTTCCACTGTAAGCTTCTCTGAGCATGTGTCTTTCCCTTGGCAAGCCACCTTGCCACCCCTGAGGTTGAAATATTCCACCTGCGGCTGGACACCTCAGTGTTTCCCCATATGTTTCCTTCGGGTCATATGTGTATTTCCAAATGCCCCCCCCCCCCCTCTGGGTTGGTGTTAATTGCATATTTCCTCTAAGCTATGGGATATGCTTCCCAGTGTACCTTGGTATTCCTGTGATAAATAGGAGTCCTTCGTCCAAAGTCTCTCGAGGGCTCAGATTTACGCAGGGCACTGGTAGACAGCTGTGAAGGTGGCGTGATTAGACTGATAACCCCATTCGTCGTCATCCGACGTAACTCGGAGTGACAACGAAAGGGAACGTCTCGGTTACGTATGTAACCCTCGTTCCCTGAGTAGGGAACGGAGACGTTACGTCTTCCTGCCACTTCCGCTGTACCGCGGGGATCGCCTGAGTTCAGTCTTGGCTCCTCAGCGAAGAAACATAACTGCATGTTGCCGGCGTCCTCCTTTTATACCCACGAGGTGGGGCGGAGTTACGCCATGCAAATTCCGCAGACCCATGGCATTTCTTTGCCATTGGCTCGTTTTTGTATACTCGAAGTCGATAGGTATTCTAAGCGAAACCCCATTCGTCGTCATCCGACGTAACGTCTCCGTTCCCTACTCAGGGAACGAGGGTTACATACGTAACCGAGACGTTCCTCTTCAGTCTGTCAGTCGACGCCACATCGAGACCGACGAATAGGAATCTCGTTAGAGGGGCCAATCTACTTTAGTGAAACTAAACAATGGCTGAAAATCATATAATTAGTTTTTTTCAGGATTAAAACCAATTTCAAAATTGACAATGACAGTTGCAAAGACAGATTTCATCTATATGCTGATGACACAATCATTTACACAGTAGCACATTCTTTGAACCAAGCCATAGTTTTTGCAAGATTCTTTTCGGTCTTTGCAACTGTCATAAGTGCCCTGCTCCCTCCAAAGTCCACACTTCAAGGGCTCTGCCCTTGGTAGTGAGTAGGGCATATGAATGCTCACTTCTGATTGGAATCTACCTGTTGTTTTCAGTTTGAGAACCTGTCCAGCAAGGCCTAATTTTTCTTTTTATGGCCGTTGGTATGCTACTTTTAGGTACAATCAGAACGATATAATCTCCAAATACCTATTATTTTATTTAATTATGTCTCTTTTCATTTATTGCAATAAGGAATTAAAACATTTATCACGTGAATTCCTTTGTAAAAATATATGTAAAAATTCATTTTTGAGTTTGTAAAACTATATTAATAACATGCTCTACAGTTTCATCTTGATTACAGTGTTCACATTTTTCTGTCTCATGTTTGCAGCCGACACTGATTTCGAAAACACCAGTTTATTAATAAACAATTAAAATGCCTCGTTATTTTTTTAAGACATATTGATTATCATTAGCCTGGTTTTGCAGTTAGATTTTTGCATGCGCTTGAGCTATATTCCTCCATACACCCAGTATTTAAGCAGAAATTAACGTGCGATAAGTGACTAGTAGTCGACTAGAAAAATCTCATGGCAACTCTAATCAATAAATTTACTATAGTTGACATTATTTAATTAGTAGGCTAATTAGTATCCAGCTCTTTACATTAAATTAGTTGAGTTTACAATTAGTTAATGGACTAATAAAATAGTAAAACAAAGATTAAATTAAGATGCTAACTATATATTTGTAATATACCGATTTCGTTTTTTTTATTTTTACATTTGGATCATTAGATATTTGAGTAAGTTGAAATCCAATACAGACGTTTAAAAGTGTAATTCGGCAATTTCTTTCAAAAAAATCCTGTTGTCACTGGCACAATAAATTCTGGGGTAGGCAAGGCAGTGAAGGATCCATCTGTTGTATCCTTAATTGCATTGGAAACGAGGGAATCATTTGAAGGAGCCTTCAAATTGGGACAGCCTTTGTCATGCCACGGTGACGCAATGGGCCTTCGAATGCGCCCTTCGAAGGATGCAGCCTCTGAATTGGGATGCAGCTCTTATCTATAGTCTTTGGTGTAACCCACAGGGGCGGTACAGGAGAGAAGACTCTAACGCACGTCCGGCTCTTTGTTTTCCCCTGGTGGACAATCTCCTGAAGGACAACACAGACGGCTGCGCTCTGGCTGCACTGCTGCACTTCTACTGTCCTGATGCTGTGCAACTGGAAGGTACTGCTGCAGAAAACTCTTCTTTGCAATTTGACAAATATGAATCTTTTTCTCCTAGCAAGTTTCAACCTCATCACACTATATTGTGAATAGATTTTATTTAAATTTAGAGAGCTGCATTAGATTTAGCTTGATAGAGCGTTATTAGGCCCTGATATACGATGATGACATGTCAGGAAACTGACCTTGGCTAATTAAGTGGTTCTGCGACCATGAGCGGTTGGTTTTATTTATCCACCCTGATGTTAAATGTATGACTTTCTGCTGTGAAACACAAAAGAAGAAATTTCGAAGAATATTCATGCTGCCTTTTTTACAGTGCTTATAGTACAATTGAACATATTAAATAGTTGTTATAGGACCTTGAGCTGTATGCTGGCGGTGTGATAGGGAGTACGGAGACCTGTTGCATGCTCTGTGATCCTGCTCTAAAATAAAGGAATTTTGGTCTAAGGTTCATAATTTTATTCAAGAGGTGTCCGAATCTTGCTTTCCATTCTGTCCAGGTGTTTATGGCCTTGGAGACCCATATTTTCTAAGCTCTGATGTAGAGATGACCGAATGGATTTAAATAAGTATTATGATTAAAAGTCAAATTATTATAAAGAGGTTGGTGGCCACCAGGTTCACCCTCTTTCTAGGAATGGGTTACAGAATTTAGGGAAAGTATACATTTGGGTAGGCCACGGGATAATGACCTGGTGGTGAGATGCAATATAAGAGTGTCATTAACATATTTGTGGACTAACTTTTCCACATAATTTTTTGAGAATTTCATTATTTATTATTTTTATATTTTTTATTTATTAAGTTTATTTTGTTCAGTTTTTTTTTTGTGGTTTTACTCTAGCAATCTAGTCTACTTATAATTATGACTGACATGTTTGATGGGTGGGTAATGGAGGAGGGGGGTTTGATAAAACACCTATATTTAGAATGTATACTTTGTCAAAATTGAAGGGAAAAAAAGTGTGAATAATAAAGTTTCAAAGGTAGTTTACTTAATTTGATCGCTGCTGCAACCTCAGTGTTTATATCTGGATTATAAACTTTTATCCCAATACTTCCATTATTATTTGACATTTGCAACACAGAAATAGCAATAGCAATAGTAGTGATTTTCTAATCTTGTGCTAAGTCTGATAAAGTCTAATTCTTCTGTAGTTTTGGACTAGACTTTTCTGGGGAAGTGGCCTAATAGACTACAATATTTAAGTCATAAAGAGTGTATACTGTCTTCATTTTGTTTCATTGAGAGGTGTAGTTGAGTACATACTCACTATCAGAGGCCTGTACAGATAAACCCTCAACAAAATACTCTGGCCCTAGTCTGGCCATGTAGATAACAGACGTACACACACAAACAGCATCAGGAAAACTACATTCACTGAACTCTCTCTGAAGTCCCTCATGACTAGAGCATACCAACATTGAAATATTCAGGGTCAGCTGAAGGACACAACCTCTTTTTAAAAGTTGTAAAATATGTGGCATATCAAATAAATGGCAGGGTTTCTCTGATTTTAAACTCTGTTTACGAGAGAAAATAATTTGTCCTACAAAAGCCTCTTGATGACACTTTATTTTAGATTACAAATGTGAGTAGTGTGATCTTAACAGAGACTGTTAGGAATGGGAGAGAACGATCGGATTAAACTGAGAGAGAGATTTTACAATATTACACTACCATTTAAAAGTTTGGGTTGGTTAGATTTTGTAAATGTTTTTAAAGAAGTCTCTTATGGCCAAGTTTGCATTTATTTGATCAAAAATACAGTAAAAAAAACTGTTATAAAGTGAAATATTATTACAATTAAAAATATACATTTTAAAATGTAATTTATTCTTTATTCAGCATCATTGAGACATTTTTTTCAGGATTCTTTAATGAATAGAAAGTTCAAAAGAACAGCATTTATTTGAATTAGAAATAATTTGTAATATTATAATTGTCTTGACTGTCACTTTTGATCAATTTAATGCATCCTTGCTGAATAAAACAATTAATTTCTTGATTTGAATGAGGGTATATGAGGGGGGAAGAAGAAATGAGTTGAAAAGGAATAAACAGCGAGTAGGAGTGCATGAATGGAGGTTTGAGAGAGAACAGAAGAGCAGTTATTCAAACATAAACACATCCCCACCCCGTGACTCGGAGGATTCTGTTCATTACATCACACATGCTGTTCCCGCCCTCAAAGACACCATTGGCTTCTACTTGTGTTCTGTGTCCTCCCCATCAGATTAATTCATAACGTCATTGGCTGTTGTGTGGTTTTTTCCCTCCCCATCCAGATATCTGTATCAAAGAAACAATGTCATTGGCTGACAGTCTGTACAATCTCCAGCTGATCCAGGAGTTCTCCAGGGAAAACCTCAGCAACTGCTGTCACTTCACCCTGGAGGATATGCTGTACGCCTCCAGCACCATCAAGGTAAAGCCAGACGTCCACGTGTAGCACTTCTTCACTTCTCTTTACTGATACCATTTTACTGAAAGATAATTTATTTAGATCGATAGATCATCTTGACATGTTTTGATGTAATGCTGTACTAATTTTTTCGCATCTCTTGCAATTGTTTTTGCACATATTTAATGTTACATCACTGTTACTGTACTAAGAGGTATGGATTTGAACAAACCCCTAACTCTAAATGTTAAACTTCTTGGTGTGCACCGTTTATTCTATGGACATGAACTTCAAATTGTGTGACTTTTGGAGGAGATCTGTGCTTTCTTAAAGGGATAGTTCACTCAAATTGTTGTCATCATTTACTTATCCTCATGTTGCTCCAAACCTGTATGACTTTCTTTCTTCTGTGAAACATAAAGATATTTTGAGAAATGTCTCAGTGTTGTTGTTGTTTTTTGTCCACTGTCCATAAGATGGAAGTCAGTGGTCACCATTCAATTTGGTTACCGACATTCTTCAAAATATCTTATTTTGTATTCCACAAAAGAAAGTCATACAGGTTTGGAGCAACACGAGGATAAGTAAATGATGACAGTTTTAATTTTGGGTGACCATGATGGTGTGTTGTATGACAATTTAGTTTTGTGTGCTGATTTTATACCACCATATTACTGAAGACAATAATATGTAAGCTGACTAACCAGTGGAAAATTGTATTGCTTGTTTTTCCTGGTATGATTTAATATCTGATGTTTCTCAGATGTTTCAACAATGAGAGGATGCGTGGTGTTTCCCATTTGGTTCAGTGTTGCAAACCTTGTATGGTTTCTAGGATACAGAATCTGGGCACTTTCTGTGGTGATTTTCCACTGAATATCCTTTTTTAGTTTGAGACCATGAATGAGTGATCACTGGAGTATTACAGGGAATTTCAGCAGGGCTGATGCAGGATGGGAAAAACGACCAGTGCGTGTTTTAAATCTGACCGTTTGGAATGACTGAGTCATAGTTTGTGTGTGGGAGAGCTCTGCCATGTGGATCGCCTCAGACAGTTATTTTAGTGAAGCAGTCTGTCTTGATAAACACACTCCATGTGTAGCCTTTATCTCACATAGCCACCATCATGACACCAGCCAATACTCTTTTTTTGAGTAAAATGTGTTAGAGTAAAATGTGTTACATTTTCCAAACCGGCAGCCGTGGATTAGCCGTTATGTCAGATGAGTCTGTGGTCGATTATGTAAACCAGGTTAAAATGCTTGTCGGCTGTGTCAGCCAATCACATACTCTCCAGTTAAATAAGGGTAAATCTGATTTCTTTGGTCATTTAGGCCTTACATGTTGTGATTGCACTAAATGAGGCCTTTTTCATGAGGCTAACAGCCCTTAACTGTGGTGAAATAAAGGTGTCAGGACTGAATAAATCTGCAGAGAGTTCTGGGTCTGTTCTGTTCGTGTCAGGCTGCTCTGGTTGCTTTGTTCCTCTTGTCGGGTCAGAAGACCCTTTAATGCACTGAAAGAGACTCTTCTCATGGCTGCTGTGCTGTTTCTTTCAATAAATACATTATATTAGGATATACACTATTTAAATAGCATTTTGTTCAGTTATTCTAGTAATTCATTTGCTTAAACTTGCACAATTATGTTTCCTTCACAACAGAATGTGTTGATGTCAGATGAATACATCAATACACGACCCTCTAAATTGATGCATCATTTACACAAACCTGGATTAAAGAAAGCTTTTTTCTGAAATAATAGCTGGACGCCATTTGTTGAACTCAATATGCAATGTAAAAAGAACATGGGACAATGTTTTTACATTTTTGAAATAGAAGACAATATATATTGTATACCCATATAGTAACCCATAGTATGCTATAATTACATTTTGATTACACTAGTCATGAAGTTAGTAAAGGTCTGTAAAAGCTCAATCTCTATCTAAAGGAGAACAGTGGCACCTTCTGGTTATAGAACAACATTACATGATCAGTACTTCACACACACATCAGACCCTTCATTTCTTTCTTTTTGCAAGATTCAAGAGATTGTCCAAAATGCATCCATGTAGGTATCTTCAGTTCTCCTCTTTTTTTGATCTGTATCTTTTTCTCCTAATTAATATTAACATCTGTTTATGTGTTTCAGAGTAACTACCTTGTGTTTATGGCAGAGCTATTCTGGTGGTGTGAAGTTGTGAAACCATCTTTTGTTCAGCCCCGCACAGTCAATACCAAAGGTAAGGTCTGTCTCATTGGGTGTTATGTTTTGGTGTTCATGCTATGTATTTGGTTAACGCTAAGTTTCATATATGTTCTTTTTTAGCTTTTGATCCATCCCAGTCCAATAATCTGGCACCCATACCCAAACAAAACCTGATCCAAAGACCAGGCAGTCCAGAGCAGTCTAGGTTTGTCTTAAATACAATGCAAGTTTGAGGTTTCATTTATCATGATTTTATGCAAGAATTTATATTTCAAACAATTTCGTCCTATAGGTCACAACCTGAAAATGACAATTCAGGTAAGACTTTAAAAAATGAGTCATTCCTTCATAAAACTAAAAAGATATTTTGCTTCCCCCTTTAGTTTTATGTGTATACTGTAGCTCAACTGGTAAACCATGGCTCTAGCAATAGGTTCCATTCACAGCGATCACACACAAACTGATAAAATGTTTAGCTTGAATGCATGGAATTAATGTAGATTATTTAGTTGTAAACATTTACTTGATGTTGCAGGAAAGTAAATGGGTATTTCTTTCTTTCACAGCAGTTATCAGGCAGTCGTCATCCATGTCATATGTGGACGGATGTGTGGGGACATGGCCAAAAGAGAAACGGTCTCCGCCCTATACTAGCTCGCTATCCCTTACACTCTCTTACTGTCTTTCCAAGCTCCAGATATATAATTCTATGTCTTTACCTCAGGTCTTCAGCTCATGGGATATCATTTGAGATTCCACTTGATGACAGCTCAAGTTCATCTTCAAGACGTGGACTGAACCGATCGGCAAGCACAGAAGGTTTGTGTTTTAAAGTCCACCATGCAACCCGAGGAATGCGGAGGAACCTTTCTTTCCAGCCCGTTAACGGGAACGCCAACAGCAAAATACATGAGGAGGATGATGAGAAATCCAGTAGACATCGTCTTGGAAACTACACTGGGTACATCTTTCATTTTTATTAATTTATGTGTTATTTTTTATTTGCCCTTTATGTAGCGTTTACTCACCCTGATGTTGTTTCACCCGTATGACTTTTAATTCATGAACTCAAAAGGAGGGGTTTGGGCGAATGTAAAATAAGTGAACAGGGATGGATGTTGGATGCTCATGTCTCATATCTTCAGAAGACATGAAATATGTTGTTTCATTTAACAATAGTCATTTGAACTACTTTTATGGTGCCTTTTTATGTCATTTTTGTCATAATGTGTTTTCTAAAAATTCTATTAAACTATTTCTTGGAAGAAAGTCATAAGGGAGAGAAATAATGACATCATTTTCAATTAACCATTAACATTTTTCACTTATCTATTCCTTTAATGATATTAATCTTTAAAAAAGATTGTTACATTTTTATGGTCAACAATAAACATATTAAAGAAATGTTAGTTTTATTATGTTCAGTGTCAAGCTGTTTTATTTTGAAGTAAGTTATCTAAATCTTGAGAGTTCACTATAATTAAATGAATACCGTATGTTTCAGGTACTCAAATGGCGTGTCACCAGATAACCTCAGCCCTTCGTATGACCCTCTGCCCAACACTCCTAGTATAGAAGAAGCCCTGAAGATCATCCATGACTCTGAACAACCCCACAGCAGCTTGCAGCCCCCATCTGGAGACAGCGCCTTTTTCCTGCATAACCCATCTTCCCACAACTCCGGCACTGACTCAAACGATTCCGAGGACTCGCTTTCCAAGGTCAGAGCAGATGACGCGGACCTAAATTCCACCTCTACTGACATGGACACTGGAATCCATGTCCGTACCGAGGACATCCAGGATGGACAGGATGAGGATTCGTCCCTCAAGGACTACTCGGACATGGACCAGGACCATGAAGCTCGTTCCTGCCCACTTCCGGAGACTGTTGGCAGCCCGTGTCCAAGCCTTTTGGGAATGCGTTCCCTGGCCACCAGCATGGCCTCCTCGTTAGGTTCTGCAGTTCGCATGACCAGCTTCGCCGAACAGAAATTTCGTAAACTGAACCACGGCGATGGCCGTAGCAGTGGTAGTGGCGGTAACACTCCTGAGAGTGGCGAGCTGAACGTCTCTACCCCAGGAGCGTCAGGAACGGTTCGCTCGATTACTCCTGACGCACGCAGCCCTGCTCGCATCACCTCCCCTCGTGATCCCTCGCAACTGTTGGCGTCAGAGATGGTGCAGTTGAAGATGAAGCTGGAAGAGAAACGCAGAGCCATTGAGGCGCAGAAGAAGAAAGTCGAAGAGGCTTTCACACGTCACCGGCAGAGCATGGGCAGGACCGCCTTCCTCAACGTGGTCAGGCGTAAAGGAGTCGTCTCGCCACTAGGGGGTGACAGCAAAGGCCCAGATGGTCAGGAAAAAGAGATCAGTGACTCTCAACCTCTGAAGACACCTTTGAATTCGAATGACTCCAATTCCAGACTGGAGAGATGTCGACCAGACGGAGCACCGCCAAAATCACCCATGGAGGAAGCAGCCGTGGAGGTGGACTTGGCAGAGTACAATCGATCCATCGAGCGCCTGAACACGTCTTTGAGCTTCCTACAGTCGGAGATGCAGCGTTTGGCACTGCAGCAGGAACGCATCATGCAGATGCGTGATCACCAGAGTTGGGTGATTCCGCCGCCGGACCCAGCGCCTCGCAAACAGCTGCGTGAGTTGCGCAGCAGCAGTGTAGTGGGCCGAGGTTCGGTGGGGTCGCTCTCCCCCATTTTGTCATCCACCGGCTCGCCACGCACATCACACCGTTCGCCCTCTATGATTAAAAGGAAGTCTGCATCTTTCCATGCAAGGACGCCACGAACGCCAAGGCCCAACGACCTGAAGGTCACACATTTCAGCCGCGTACTCAACACGCAGCAGTCGGTGGACAGCCTGCCTCGACTTAGACGTTTCTTGCCCAGCCAGATGCAGACCAGCTCATTTGCCTACTTGGGACATGACGAGGGACCTTCAAGTGAGGACGCACAAAAAATAGCTGCAAATCCACCGTCTTCTCAGGTGAGCGCAAAGCAGGAAGAAGCAAAACATTATAGGAACATGAATGCACCAACATCTGAGGTTCTGTCTCAGCCGACAATGGACCGTTCGACGGAAACGGCAAGTGGGAACACAAATGAAGAAGAGTGGCAAGAGAAGACGAATCTGATTGAGGTTCCTCTCTCTATTCTAAAGCCTCTAGATGGGCATGACCTGGAGAGCAACAGAGACACCGAGACTGGACCAGACCAGAAGATGTGCTGTGGCTTCTTCTACAAGGTGAGACTTAGATATTTACTTACAAAGTAGAGAGAGCAGAAAGCACACACATATAGAGAAAAGCTGCCTAAATAACAGAAGCTCAAAGTATACTTCAGTTTCGGCCCAAATGCTTTGTATACAGACTGCCAAACACACCTTTCTGATAGCATGCTAGCTAGTACATTGCATGTCCATTTAGAAAAATTTGACCATTCAAGTACAGTGTGCATATACTATGCTGATGATGAAATTGTCACTGTACTTATAATCTTATTGTACTGTCCCGATCAAATTTGTGCCTCTAATCCGATCTGAGTAATTGAATATTGAGTCCTGATCTGATACTTGTGTTTTCCTAGTGCTTAATGGCCACTTAAAAGTACATCAAATTTATTCAAATCAATCCAATGTATACAGTGATGTGCAGAGTTTCTTAGGGGCTCAAATTTAAAAAAGGGGCTTACATTTGCTATATTTTTACCATTTTTACAGTAATTCTCTCTCTCGCTCTCTCTCTCTATATATATATACTGTGTATATATATATATATATAGAGAGAGAGAGAGAGAGAGAGAGAGAGAAAGAGAGACTTACTGTAAAAATTGTAAAAATATAGCAAATGTAAGCCCCTTTTATATACTGTGTATATGTATATATATATATATATATATATATATATATATATATATATATATATATATATATATATATACTGTATTTACTGTATAAGGACATTGGTAGATGTAAACATCTAATGTACACAGACTGTGTGGTCACAATTATAAATACTTATATAAACTTCTTGTATTTTAGATGTACAATAAGCAGAATAATTGCAACAAAAAGAAAAATAAGGGGATTTAAGGTTTAGAAAGCATGAAGCTTGCGGTGTCAGAATGCCTGTCTGTCAATCAAAGTCCGAGGCTGGACGCAACCCACAGCTTTAGAGTGATTTGTTACATAAGTGTGCATCAGATATGCTAAACACGAAAGGTTGAACTTGCGCGTAGCTTCTTTTTTGCCTTTAATGGCGGTTGGCAAACCCAACTGAAGGTGCATACCGCCACCTACTGTGCATGACAGCTGACAGAAAATGAAGGATCAGGCTTAGGAAAGCCAATACCGATCAGTACAAAAAAACACTTAATCGGCCCCAATACCGATCCTTGAGATAGTCTTGGGACATCCCTAGTAAAAACCAATGTATGCTTTGGACTTGAGACATGTCAAAGGAATGAGAATACACAGATAATTAATTTATATATTTATTTTTCTCTAAGGGTACTTTCACACTAAAACTGTGTTTGTGCAGTGTGAGAGAATGTTATTTCTGCTCGCCTTTAACAGGACTGGACTTTTTTTTAGAACATTTTCAGTACATTCGAGGCATATAGATGCAAGTGTCGTTGTGTTAACGCTTTGAAAACAAAAATATAAAAGTGAGGTGAGCGATGCAATGCATTTTGCTGCCTTCTCCTGCATCATCATTACCAAGCAACAGGGGTAAACCGCCGCAGCTTTGATGATGCAAATGCACCACTGTTCAGACCAAATAGTAGACCCATTTCACATTTCAGAGGTTCTCAGAAGCAGAAGTCGTCATAGTTGGGTAAACTTCTATAATAGTGAACAAAAATCATTTTTGTATTCCCAATATCTCCAATAGCAGACTTTCCAAAAGAGAGAAAAAAATATAGAGAGGCTGATTACATTGGTTAGAGGAGAGAAAGATGTCATATTTGCCGTCACTCCCTCAGCCGTTGAATTATAAACACCCTTGGCGTGTTTTTTTTTCTTCATGAAGCACATCACAATGTTCCGTGAGAGACATTGTCTCATACAGCCAGAGCCAGCTGCACACGAGCTTCTGTGTCAGACTGAATAATTGTTTGTTTGTGTTGCTGTGACCCAGGACGACCTGAAGGGAGAGGAGGATGTTGCACAGAAGAAAGCAGCTCTGATGGAGAAAAGGCTGCGGAGAGAGAAAGAGATGCAGATGAAGAAACAGCAACAGGAGGCCGAGATTGAACAGAAGAAAGAAGCAGCACGGTATGAAAAACAACACAAACACAACACAACACAATAATAGAAAATGATCACAGAAAACAAAGCCACACAATCAAAGATGGCACAACTAATTCAACATGTCATGTTCACAGAAATCAATATACACTACTAGAGCTATTTAAAATATAATATAAATTATAGGTGTTCTATTCAAAATATTAAGTCTTTATATGTTCAGCATTTATTCAATATTTAACTTTATTTGTACTACAATGGCACGAAAAGTTTTTTTTTTAAAGCAGGGGAACTATATTTTTTAATTTACATGCAGCAGTATAAAACTTTTTTTTTTTACTAAAACTCCATGCAACATTCACCTGTTTTACTTCTGTATTTAAAGGAATCTTAAATGGTGTGTAAAAGTCATCATACTTGTAAACTTGCTCAAAATGCATGAAATCTCTGCTTCCTTGATCAGAATGAAAGCGGAAGAGGATCTTGTGAAGAAGGAAGAGGAGAAGGCAAGACGAGAGTTTATAAGAAATGAATATATGAGGAAGAAGCAGCTGAAACTGATGGATGACATGGACAGTGTGATTAAGCCCCGCCCCCCTGGTGTCAAACAAAAGAAGCCACGCCCCAAATCTATGCATAGAGACATGGAGTCTCCGAAACCTCCAGCACGGGCAGCCACAGGTGCGATGGGGAATCAGTGTTGCTGTGACAGAGCCATAGCAGTTGCACTTTATAGAGATATGAACCTACGAATGGCTTACTTTTTTTCTCTGCTTAGTAAACTTCAATATATTAATTGAATTCATTAAAATCATTTTAATAATAATATTCTGATTATATTTATAATATTATATCTATAATTTAAATTTTTTATAAAATATTTATAAAATATTTATATTTTAAAAATATAAAAAATGTATTAATTCGAATTATTTTATATTATTAACAATTAATAATATATCTATATTCTTAATTATTTCATAAAATATTTATATAATAATAATATTAAACATTCCTAACTATTTTTAACTATTTTATATTAATAATTATGCATATATTTTTATTTTTTATGAAGTATTTATTTTTTTTAATAACATACATTATTTTAATAATATTATAAAATTAATTCGAATTATTTTATATTTTTTGTTAGAATATTAATCATTAATAACATACCTATGTTTTTTATTTTGTAATCAAATATTTATATTTTTAATAATATTAAAAATCCACATTTAATTTGCTGTTGTGATAGACCTTTTGAACTGACTTCTAAAAGAAAATGAATGCAAATTATGTGTATGCATATGTAAATATGTGTATTTGTGTGTTCAGGGTCACGGCCTCGTGGATATTCCGTGTCCAGCTTATCACTCGCCTCCCTTAACTTGGCAGACAATGAGAGCGTCCAATCAGATAAGAGGACATCTAGGTGAGACCATGTCTAATTCACTATTACCTTCCCTGTAAAAGATCATTCAAAATCAGAGAAAATAATGAGTTATCGTCGTGATCACAAATGGCACACTCTTGTGTTAATCAACACTAACACACATCTCTATTGCTGTGAGTCGGGTCGTGTTCATAACCTTCTGTCCTCCCTCTGTCTTTGGTATCTCTGTCTTTTCTCTGTGCTGGTTGCTCAGAGGAAACAGACTGTCTCCTGGCAATCTGTGTTTCTTTCTGAGCTCCCCTAAAGGGAGAAAGGGAAGGTCAGTTTCCAGACAGCATCACAAACATGTCATTACCTCACAGTGCTGACGGCCATTTCAGCTTGGGCGCTGAACAAACTCATTCGCTTGGAAAGATCAGTTCACTGGTTCATCAGCATATAGGTGGAACATAATAAACTGTTATATAATTATCATCTTTGAATCATATATGTTATAGAACGATCAATATTTTTAGTTTACTTGATTTTCTTGTGATTCTCATGTTTCTTTGCAATTGTGTTTATTTATCAGCTACTTTATCATTGCAGCAACAGAAAATGGCTAACTTTTTAAGCAATTGAATTGTTTATGAGACTGTTTACACCTGGTATTAAGATGCGTTTTGGTCGATCGGATCACAGGTTGTCGAGGTAGAGACATTCCCGTTTAACCTGGTATTTTAATCCATCTCTTTTGTCCACTTTCAACTACTTCTGTCCTGATTTCTTGGAGGGGAGGGTCTATGGGCGGGTAAATGGGTTTTTCAGATCTTTCAATATAATGGACAAAATAAGCTCCAGCAATTTACATATGAACGTAAAAGGAGACTACGGAAAAACATACGGAGAACAGCAGCTTTCGTTTCTGCTCTGACAGCCGCAAGTCCACGGCGAAAGCTGTGAGTGTGTTAGAAATCAGGAACGGTGAGAGAACATTGTGCTTGATACATTTTCCATCTTCAATCCAAACTTGGGTCTCCAGCCGACAAAGTTTGAATCCCGTCTGCTTGCCATAATGTTTAAGCATTAGGTCAGTAGTTGGTCTTTTGTGGCTGTTTGAAACCACATGCGCGTTTACACTATGAAACCAAGCCGATCAAATGCGTTTTTTAGACTACCTCTGAAAGTGGCTGAAAGTGGACAAGCTCAAAACGTTTTAGACCCCGTTTACACCTGTATTTAGTGTCGTCCACTTGTGATCCGACCAAAATGCACCCAAATACCAGGTGAGAACAGGGCCTCAGTGTAGCATTGTGTATTAGCCAGGTGCAATGTCATAAACAAGTGAGACTGTACATTTTGTCTCCTCCATGTTAGTTTCTATCCAATCCTGCCGCAACTGAAAAAATGACAAGTAACATGGATTTGTCTATCCATTTGGTTGACATCTCAGTGCTACAGACATCTCAGCATCACTGTATAAAAACTTCACATATGTTCTGATTGGCTATGACTCCTATGACAAGTCATGCAGCATTTTTGCTTTCACTCTGAGCTTTATTTGTCGCCGGAAACTTGATGCATGATGCAATGAGTAGCCTATGTCTGCTGCATCCATGCTTTGCTTCTGTGATTTTCCAGCCTTCACTAAGGGCCCACCTGTTAAATGAGGACCCCAGTCTTTATTAAAGAGATGTTTGCAGTGTGTATGTTTGTTTATTCTCAGGCCGGAGTCTGCAGAGGGCTTTTTGTCACCGTGTCCATCAGTAAGTGGAAACGGAGAGAACTGGGAGCTGGAATCAACATCATCTGCAGCATCTAACACAGAATACACAGGTGGGCAGGTGACATGACAGTCCTGCAGTGTCATATTCTATATTCCAAAACTATTTCAACTTTTTTCATTCTTATGCATGCATGCACTTTGTATGACTTGCTCATATAGATACTACACCACTGTTGAAAATGTTGCCGTCAGTCAGATTTTGTAATGTTTTTGAAAGCATGTATTTGATCAAAAACTGTAAAATTGTGAAATATTTTCAATATTATTACACTTTAAAATAACTTTTTTCTATTTTATACATTTTTAAATGTAATTTATTCCTGTAATGGGAAAGCCACATGTTCAGTTCAATAAACATTTGGTGCTCAATAAACATTTCTTATTATCAATGTTGAAAACAGTTTTGCTGCTTATTGTTATTTTTGTGGAAATCGTGACACTTTTTTTAGGATGCTTTGGTGAGTAGAAAGTTGAAATTACTGACCCTAAAGTTTTGAACAATAATATACAGTGTATATATAGTGTTAGTACATTTTTAAATTAATTTGTTTTAATGAACTGCAAAAACGATTTACCGATTTAAAATGTTTGTATAATTACATTTAAATAAACATTTGATGCAGAAGAAAGAACGTGTTTACTGTATTTTATCAGCTACAAATATGCAGTAATATGCCATTTACTCCAACATTAAACTGAATACACTGAACTTTGGAATTTAAAATGGATGGAATTACATATATAAATGTCCTGACCCTTATAATTTAGATCGCTTCCTCTAATTCTTCTTTCTCTTCCTCTCTAGGGCCAAAGTTGTACAAGGAGCCCAGTGCTAAATCAAATAAATACATCATCCAGAACGCACTGGCTCACTGCTGCCTCGCAGGCCGCGTCAATGAGGGACAGAAGAACAAAATCCTAGAGGTAAGGGGGGAAATGTTTTAAAAGAATTGCTGTAGAAAATCAGTTTTGATCTGCGTGCAGTTTTATGCTAATCTAAAAACTGTAATCTTTTGAGGAGCTCAATTGTATTTTGGTTTAATTGATGTTGTGAATTCTTTTTTTTATTATTCTTTACATTAATTTGTATTATATTTATTTAGTTATTTATTTTATTTTATTATAATATGTATTTTTTTATATTTTTTCATTACAATTTTTTTTTTTTTACCCTGGAACTGTGGAATATATAGAAATGACATCAGTCCATTTTAAATAATTCTTGATTTACTTGGTATAGAGGTCTAGATTATAATTTTAAACCTGAAGGGAAATAATAATCATTTCATATTTGTAAATATTTGTTTTCTTTTTTCCCAGGAAATGGAGAAAACAGAAGCCAACAGCTTTCTAATTCTGTTCCGAGACTCAGGCTGCCAGTTTCGCTCTCTGTACTCATATTATCCAGAAGCGGAGGAGATCAACAAGCTAGCTGGCATCGGGCCCAAGGCCATCACGCCCAAAATGATCGAGAACCTTTACAAATACAGCTCGGATAAGAAACAGTTCAGCAAAATCCCCGCCAAGACCATGTCAGCGAGTGTGGATGCCATCACCATCTACAGCCACCTCTGGCAGAACAAGAAACAAATCACACCCAAAAAACTCCTCAAATAAGTTCACAGCTCACAGTGTTCCTGCCCATCGGACATTATAATGCACATCCTGAATGTAACGAAAACACTTTTGCAGGCTTTGTTGGATGGTCATTTGTGGCGAATTTGAGACCCTCTGTTCTACAGTCTTTGCAGCACTGACGGATGCGCTTTTACCCAATTTTTATTTCAAACATGTTCAATTTTGTGGCCTTATGCTTGTCTTGTCGTGTCTTTTATGCAATGCTTAACGCACAGTTACTGAGTTTATGAGCAAGTCATTTCATCGTACACAATCTGCTTCTTTTGTGTTTGTGGAAATGCAGGTGTAAAAGAATATTAGGGACATACTACACTTGAAGCTTAACTTTTCAGAATGCAGTTAAAGAAGCATTTAATGTACTGGAACCTCAGAAACTGACTTTTATTTTGCTTTATTTAATGTCTGTGTTTTTATATTTTGGGTAGGATTCGTAATTGCACATCTGCTACTCCAGAAGAACTTCCCCATGACTTGGTTGCTCAAGACTCTTTCTACAAAATGAACACACTCGTGTTGCTCTATATCTGTCATGTAAAAGTAATATGATGGGGCCTTTAACTGATGAAGTTGAGGACCAAAACTAAACATAGCTTTAGAATTATACGTCCCTAGACATGTTGCAATCATTTGTGTCACGGCCCAGAATATCTGTGTGCAATGTATGTTTGTAACAAACATTTTAGAGAGACAGATCAGTTAACTGACTGAGTAGTGTAAAAATCCATTTAAATAATACAGAGGAAAAACTGATATATTGAATATCATATAATGAAGCTTTCAAAGAGATGGTGAGTATTATTGCTAAATGATGTTGTTACTCATTTTTAATTATGACCTGCATTTTAAAGAGCTGGGATATTTGGTCAGGCTGTTGTCTAGAAAGACATTTTGTCTTCTGGTGCAAAAGAATTGAAAGATATTTGTTATTTTTACTAAGTGAAGTAAATCATCGTTTGAATTTATTGATGCTGTACAGATATAGTTTTACATACTAAGCATATTTTTTAAGCCATTGAATATTACTGATATTTTTCATATGAAAAAGATGATGTTTAACAGGTGCAAGTATGGGTCAGTGATAAAAGCTGTTCTGAGAGATGTTCATATCCACACGCTGTCTAATCTTTTTTCAGGCCATGTCCGCTGTGTTTGTTCATCATACGCTTTGTCTGTTTGTATTTGAATGTTAACCTTAACATAAATACAGATTTACATCCAAAAAATTGACCTATTTGACGCCTTTTTCCCTTGTGTTATGATCCAATATTTTTGTCTGCTTATTATAACATCATTCATGACTTTGTGAGAAATTATGGGTAGGCCTATAAGGGAATCAAGAAAGTTTATAAAAATTACTGAAAATCATATTGTGTTTATTTAAGGTATGAAAATTCAATAACAACAGTTATATACATCTCAAATTTATTTGAAAGGCTTGTGTTTGATTCACTAAAAAGAACCAGCTAATAAGAGTGATTCATTAGAGAGTCGGACACCGGTCGCGCTTTGATTCACTAAAAAGAACCGGTTCATAAGAGTCATACGTTCCACGAGTCAGATTACAGTGGCTGTGCTGTGTGCATTTTGATTTTGACTCACTAGAATGATTCATTAGGGAGTCAAGACTACTTTATATTCACTTAAAAAATTAAAAAGTAAAACAATTATGGAACACAATTAAACATAAAAAAGGCAAATATCAAACTATTGTTTTGGAATCGTCGTTTGAACTTGGAATTGATTGAATAAAATTACCACATAAAAAAGGAATGGTTAAACCCATGAACAGTTAATTTTGCATCAAATATTGGTATATTATTTTGTGTTGTGTAACTTGTAATTTCCTGCTTTTTTGCATGCTATTTGAGAATTGTTTGTAATAATTTACAATTCATTGGACGAACATAATTGTCCTGACATCATTCAAACCCCAAACAGTCCCTGGGTCAATGATGTGGCGTGTCAATTATGGTGTCCAAAGCATATTCATGATATTAAAAATGTATACATTTTTAAATGAACTTAGTTAAATGACTTAACTTCCCCCTCTTTAATTACTTATGTGAGAATTCCTTATAAATAATTAATCTTTATGAGTTCAAAAGTCCCAAAATGTCATTCCGGGTATAACTGTCCCTGCTTAAAATCTGAATACAAAAATACGACAACAATTTTAAAAATATAAGGTATTTAACACGATACCTGCAAATATAGTGATAATCTTAAGCATATTTAAATTTTTATGACAGAAAGACTTTTGTCTCCAAATTGTGATTTCTCTTATGCCATTCCTGGATAACAGACATCAAGGAACATTTTGGACCATCGTGCATTTTGTGTCATGTGAAATAATATTGTATCAAAAAGAAGACCCTGAAAGAGCACCCATATATGAGGAGCACCAGAACATATGCAAAAATCAGTAAAATGTTAATATGTCTCTTAAAATGTTGATATTTTGACCTTTTCGGTCACTGGTGCACTTTATCATGTTTATCACTTTATCCTTCTGGATACATTTAAAATGTTTTAAATTAAAAAAACTATCTATTTTATGTAAAAGATTACCTTAAAGTGATGATAGCTAAGTTGTAGTTTTCCATAGATGGTTAAGTTAGTGCCTGATTATAAACAAAAAATATTTCTTTTGTCATTCCTGACATATGCATAACAATCTAGTTTTAATTAACCTTTGTAAACTTTGCATATAGTTATTATAGTTATATTATTAACATTAACATTATTTACATATGTTTTTTGCCACATTTTTGCTGTCATTCATCTTGATTTCATATCATTCAATGAGTCACATAGGTCATTATCATTGAATTGAATTGATTTTTTTTTTTAATCATTAAAAACGTGTCAGTGTCTCTTAATTTGTTTCAAGTTTGAGTGTTGGAAAGAAAAATTATACTGAGGATGGTTTTTATGGTAATCCTGAAAAATATTGTAGAATGTCCTTCCGTAACAGTATGTCATTCAGGCTAACAATGACACAGGAAATGTATCCCATATTTGTGTGTTAGATTACACAATTCTTTTTTTTTTCTTTTTTGTTAAGTTAAAGATAAAACAAGTGTTATTTACTTTATTGGAAAACATTTTTAAACATTTTCCAGCTGTTGTTTTTTATTTGGTTCTGAATTTTGAGTTATCAGCAGCCAATAATTAGCCCATGTCTATATAAAATCCCAAATGTATTATATTAATTGTGATTCAAATTTAGTTTTCCAAGCACTTATTGTTTGTTAAGCTCCAATTGGATATCAGTACATTTGTATATGCCAACAATGGTAGAAATATAATTCATTTAAAAATTAATTACGTTACCCAGGAATGACATTTTCATGGGGAAAAAGATCTGATTCACCACAAAAAAGGTTAATTACATTATTGAAATGTGTACATGTCATTGCATTATATACACAACACTCTAATAAGTATAGAAAGTCCTAAAATGTATTTTTTTTTGCCTTTTGTTTTTTAAATTTTAAATCCTTACCCGTCATTCACCCCCCATAAACCGCTACTTTCTCGGCTTAGTATAAGTTTACACACATAGTATAATGCGTATATAATGCTGCTAATCACAAATCCGCATTAAGCCTCAGCCGCAGGCCGGTGCGGGCCGGGGCGGGTTTTGCGGGGTTGTGTGCGTGAGCGCGGATTGGTGGAGCGCGCAGAGGAAGCTTGTGCTTGACAACCAGCGAGCGCCAGAGACAACAAGAGCCTCTCGCCCCGAAACACGGAGGAAAAAACACCAGACAGCGCGTGTCGACACACCCTCGGTGGACCCACAGAGGATTTCTGCACTTCGCGTATATGTAGAGTTTATCAGGTGAGATTTAAATCTCTCTTCGCGACGCTTATCGCTGTTGTTTTGAGCATAGGCGAGGCCGGGGAGGCTGCTCCTGCTCCGCCGGGATGACACAGTCTCCCCCCGCCGCTTCAGAATAATGTATGGGTGGATGTCCCCTCTCACTGGTGCTTGATAGGATGTAATGTGGTTTATCTATGAAATAATTAATGTAAGCGGTCAGATAAATGCATTGCAATGAGCTCATCCCGATCCAGCGGTGGGAAAGCATGAGAAAGCAAATCTGCGTTTGCCATATAGTGCAACTTGGTTGGGGCCCGGTGGTGTGGCTTACAGGCTTAGTGGTTAAAACTGAAGGGTTTAAGGTTTAAATCCCCCCCCAAAAAGGACAATTCGTGAGCTACTACCATTGTGCTTGTTGTAGAACTGTATTTTTCTTATTCACATTTTCCTTCGTTTTCTTTGTCTGTATTAGAGCATCCTCAAACTAATAATATTAGCCTATTGATTTTAATGATTAAAATTAAGATAGTTTTCTCATTGTATGGTTGTAATTCCTTTAGCTTTCAGCAATAATATAATTTTAATGCATAAGTCTAAATGGTGTTTTTATTAGTTATTTGAAATGATTTAAAACAGGTTTGGATGTGAAAACATCTGCTGAGAAAAGAATAGTATTGAGGAACAGGCTGTTTTGTTTTGTGTGGAATGTCACGTCACCTCCCATGCTTGTGTGTTTACATCTGCAATTTCTGGCATAATGACTCTTCTTTGTCAACATTGGTTTGGTATTTTAAGTAGAAAGTTGTTGTCACTTTTTCACTTGCAGTCTTCGAGCAATACAGTGTTTAATACAGTTGCTACATCAGAGGACTTTATATACTGAAATAATAAATATTTATTGGTAACACTTTACAATACGTTCCCATTAGTCAGTGTTAGTTAATACAATAACTAACATTAACTAACAATGGGCAATACATTTGTTACAGTATTTATTCATCTTTGTTAACGTTAGGTAATAAAAATAGTTGTTACCTCATGTTAGCTCAGGTCCATTAAATAATATTAAGAGATACAACTTTTGATATTAATAATGCAATAATATTTGTTCAAATTAACATAAGATAAATAAATGCTTTAGAAGTATTTATAGAAGTAAGAAACAAAATATAAAATAATTAAAAATAATTTAGTAATTAATTATTAATAATAGTCTCCATGCCCAATTGTTTTTTCAATATAAATGATTGCAAATTTATTTAATTTGTTAATTTAGTTGGTTAATTTGCATGTTATATCTTATTATGAAGGATTCATCCATGTGTTTAATTTTTTTTTTTTTTTTTTTTGCACCTTCTATTTATCAAATCTTCCGGTGAAACAAAAGACTTCTTCAATGATTTAACCCGCTGAAACTTTTTTACAATTGACTGTAAGGGTGCATTCAGATCGGCGTCCATCCAATCAACAACTGATGGATAGAACCAAGACCACACCCTACAACTCTGATGTTGTCACAATAAAGTTACAGTACTACTTCCTTACATTGCCATAAACATTGTTTCACGTCCCTTAGTAGTGGGTCCTGGTTTAAGCCCTACAAGGCCTGAGAAACACTGGTCACTTGAGCAAATGTGAACTATAACTGTTTTTGGATAACACCGTATTCTAAAAGAAGTGTTCATTCTCTCATTCTTTCTGTGAAAGCTTGCCACCATGACGGCTGAGGAGATCATAAATGTAAAGGAAGTGGAGATCATCAAGGTGATGCTGGACTTCCTAAACTCACGCAAGCTGCACATTAGCATGTTGGCCCTGGAGAAGGAGAGCGGCATCATCAATGGCCTCTACTCAGATGACATGCTCTTTCTAAGGTATGATCTATACACACCTTATTCTCAGGCAGAATTCCAATCAAAAAGACCACTGGCATATGGGACACCTAATGTGGCGTCAACATGAACCAATATTATATTTTTGCCAATTTATAGCAGGTTTACTTTGCATTGAAGCTAGAAAATCAAGCATTTGTTTTACTAGAGTGGTGCAGTGATGACACATTTTTGTAGGCCAACCCAGAAGTTAGCATCACACTGGTTTCATCGACAAGAACCCATTTGGATTTTTCCATTGGCTTTTGGATTATTGCATAAAATAAGCTCTGTGACCAGCAAAAGTTTATGATACTTACATGTTTTGTTCATTATGATTATATTTACAAATTAACGAAAACTTTATGGATTTGGTCCGATCGACCAAAACACATCCTAATACCAGGTCTAAACAGGGCCACAGTCTGACTGATAAGACCACTCCAGAGTTTTACCAAAAAGTTTGGTTTTACCACCAATAATTTGCATGTAGTTTGTCTCTAGGGATTATCATACTATTTGAGACAGTGTAAAACAACATCAATTCAGATGGTAATTTTTCCTTTAAATATACCAATAGTCTAAACTTGTTTATGTTCTTAGTTTAAAGCTGGTACTATTATTGTGCTGTTATGAGTCAAATTGTCTAGACACACTCTTTTTCTCTGTTTCTCATTCATTCTCCCCCCTGTAGGCAGCTCATTCTGGATGGACAGTGGGATGAAGTGTTACAGTTTATTCAGCCTCTTGAGTGTCTGGATAAATTTGACAGGAAAAGGTGAGAGATCAACTCAGAATCGTTCCAGAATTGCAACCCAAATAATAGGAGAATATTTGCACTTAAATGCACTTAAAATAAATTAATAAGGCATATTTTACCCTTTAGAATGGTCTAATTCTGTAAATGAACGCTGATTAGGGGTTCACTGAATATTACATTTATAACAGTGAAAATGATGAACTCTGCAAATTATGTATATGAATCTTTAAATAAAATCAGACACTGCTGGTTCAACTTCATATATGTGCATTTTTCCATGACCTCTCAGGTTCCGCTACATTGTTTTGAAACAGAAGTTTCTGGAAGCTTTGTGTGTGAACAACGCCATGTCTGCTGAGGATGAGCCACAGCATGTGAGTAACATCTATTCATCAAAGAATCCTGAAAAAAAAGTATCACAGTTTCCCCCAAAATATGAAGCAGGGCAACTGTTTTCATTTTTGGTAATAAGAATAAATGTTTTTTTTGTGTGTGTGTGTGTGTGTGCAACAAATCAGCATATTAGAATGATTTTGGAAGGATCATGTGACACTGAAGACTGGAGTAATGATGCTGAAAATTCAGATTTACTATCACAGGAAGAAATTACATTTTAAAATATATTCAAGTTATTATTTTAGTTATTATTATAGTTATTATATTATATAAAACAGTAAAAATATTTTACAATATTACTATATTTATGATATTTTTCATAAATGCAGCTTTGGTGAGCATAAGAGAGTTTAAAAAATATTTAAAAACCTTACCGACCTTAAACTTTTGAACTGTAGTTTATGTATAATAATATTTTTTAGAATAATCAACAGTAATGTGAACCAAACAAGATTATTATATTATATAGAAGATGCATGTAAACATGCATGTAAAGTCACTTTAGTTTATTTTGTTTCTGCTAAGCTTATTTTACTAGCATGCAAATCTTGAGAGATTATCATGTCCAAAAAACTATGGTAACACCATGTGAGAAACTGCTCAGGGCTTGTTTTCAAAGGGCTCTGACCAGCTTCTCTCTCTCATTCTATCTGTCTATGTTCAGTTGGAGCTGACCATGCAAGAGGCTGTGAAGTGTCTGCATTCTCTTGAAGAGTTTTGTCCAACTAAAGATGACTACAGCAAGCTTTGCCTTCTCCTGACGCTGCCCCGCCTCACCAACCATGCCGAGTTCAAGGACTGGAATCCGAGTACGGCACGCGTGCAGTGTTTTGAGGAGGCCTGTGTCATGGTGGCGGAGTTTATTCCCGCTGACCGAAAGCTGAGCGAGGCGGGGTTCCGCGCTAGCGCCAACCGTCTATTCCAGCTTCTGATTAAAGGCGTACTGTACGAATGCTGCGTGGAGTTCTGCCAGAGCAAAGCCACTGGAGAGGAGATCACAGAGAGTGAAGTTCTTCTGGGAATAGACATGCTGTGCGGGAACGGCTGCGACGATCTCGACCTGAGCTTGCTTTCTTGGCTCCAGAACCTGTCGCCCAACGTCTTCTCTTGCGCCTTTGAGCAGAAGATGCTTAATATCCACGTGGATCGGCTTGTTAAACCTGCCAAGGCCACGTACGCCGATCTCCTCACTCCGCTCATCAGCAAGCTCTCCCCATATCCCGCTTCCCCTCTCCGGCGCCCGCAGTCTGCAGACACCTACATGACCCGCTCTCTGAACCCAGCACTGGATGGCCTGTCCTACGGTCTCTCTGGCCAGGAGAAGAGAGGTACGGGAACCGACGGAGGGAAAACTTCTCCCATGTCACGCTCGTTCGCTAATTTTCAACACCTAAACCGCAGTGTGATGATGGAGAATTCAGGATGTCACAGCATCTTTGAGGAGTCACCAGAGAGGTAAACATCACCTGATACACCTGTAAATCTACATTTGAGCTTAAGAATCGAAACCCGTTTAAAACAAACTCCAGAATACTATAAACCGTACATATGTACTATGTGGTGAGCACTATCACAGATTGAATTTGCTGATTATTAGCAAACTAACTGTAATTATTAAAATGACAATGACTTAAATAAATAAAGATAAAACTGTCTGATATATTTAAAAATATATTATAATAGAAAAGAGTTATTTTAAATTGTAATAATATTTTACAACATTACTGGTTTTACTGTATATTTGATCAAATAAATGCACCCTTGCTGAGCGTAAGAGACTTCTTTCATAAGCATTATATAATCTGGATTATTCAAATTTTTTGTTATTGTTGAAAACACCCTGTGAAAAAAATTGCAGTGTTTGTTGCATATTCAAGGCTATTTCAGTTTTGAGAAATTTGGATGGGTGTGGTAGAGAAGAATAACTTGGAAAGCAGAATCTTTTCAGAACATAGTCATTATAAAGGTGTGTAAGGTGTGCGTCTGAAACAGTAATGTGGACTCTCTGGTCTTGCAGCTCCAGAACTGAAACTCCATCTGATAAAATGTTGAGCTCACCTGGTCCCCAAAACTCGCGCCCGGCCTCTGCCCCGGGTCAAGATGCTCCAGCACCTGGTTCTGCAGAGAAGAATGAGGTATTTTGTCAGTCAGTGAATCCTTTGATAGCCTATCTCCTGAACATTAGATAAAAAGATACTTGCCTACTTAACTAATAATTGAAAAAACAACATCCCTAATAATTCAGTTATGTGAGTGTAACTCACACACACAAGAAATCTCATCTTCTCTAGCTTGCTTCCTAATCTAGTTTTCAAATAAACCTGGCATTGTATTTTACTAATATTTTTGGCTCCTTGACGAATTGCTTTGTTCGTCTCTTGTAAGTCTCTTTGGATAAAGAATCTGCTAAATGCATAGATGTAAATGTTATACAACTTTAATTTAGCATTCAAATGTTTTTCATTTTTAGTGACTTTCTGATTTATTAGCTCCAGATGTTGTTATTAACATGCCTTGTAATTGTCTGTGAGCAGTAGAAGTTTGCATGTGCACTCTCTCTTCTCTCTCATAAACTTGTGCAGGCAAGCTCAGCTACTGCTTGCAATTTATCACCGCATAGTTGTAGAGGGCTTGGATTGGCTGTTTCCAAGCTACAGTTGCGAGGCATGTATTTGTGAGGGGACTGTATGAGCAAAAATTCTAGAATGTTTAATAATAAAGTTGTTTTTTTATGAAGAGTTCTAGAATGTTGACCTTTATAGATCTCTCTTGTGTGAAGGGTTCTAGAATGTTGACTGTCAGAGGTTGTGATGAAAAGAGTTCTAGATTGTTAACCATTAGTGGCTGTTGTGTGGAATGCTGATATTTAGTCTGTTGTACGAAGGGTTCTAAAAATACAAAAGTGAATTGGAATGGATACTGTTACACCGTGTCTACACAGGACCCGACCGTTGTCGCATCTCACCGCGCTGCAACAGCTAGGAGATTTATTATCTAAAATAGTGCCCAAATACTTATACTGCTCAACACTCTCAACACCCATTCCATTTATAGTTGTTTGTTTATACTGAATCGATTGCTTCCAAGAGCTAAAGTCAATAATCATTTCTTTGGTTTAAAGAACATTAAGTTTAGAAAAAGCATCCTGACACCAGGTAACGAAATCATCAAACACCAGTCCATGTGTTGTGTCCTCACTCAATAAACTCATAATTACAGAGTTGTCTGCAAATTTTATATCTAATTCTAAAATTATTTTACAATCATTTGTTTACAAAATAAATAATAAGGGAGAGAGCACACATTCAGAAAGACAGTCATTTACTTGACCTTCTGTATTCTCTGCACAAGGAGATCTAAAACAAGATCACAGCACATGTCTCTCCTCATGTCCTTCCAAGTTCCTTCTTTCAAGGTAGCCTGGCAAGACCGAGAAGAATTGAGAAACAGCCAATGTATTGATACCTCTGATTGCAGAAGCTCTGAGCTCTGTCACAACAAACAGTTTATTTCCTGTCTGGGTTTTTAATCTGTGGTAGTAATCACTGTAGAGCTGTGATCATGTGATGTATTAAATCTGTTCACCAGACCAGAAACCGACTCCTCTTTTAGAGTCTGTCTACTCATAAACTTTGAGGGTGAAATGGGAGTAACTTTTCAGCATTAGGCTTTAAAGTCAGAAATAGAAAGTTATGATAGTCTTTTCTTCCCTATTATGATGTATATCCAAGTGAATGGGCTTCTTGAACAAGAAGAAGTTTAGGGTGAGAACATGCTATGTGGATTTGATTAGATGGTTGGTTGTTGTTTGCTATTGCTGAGATGTCATGTGAGTGACAGGTTTGTCCTGCCCTCGTGTCAGTAAACATGACATCAGAGTAGAGATGTTGCTGCCAGGAGGAAGGGAAGTTATTTTAATTAAAGATTACGAGGGCAAAAAAAAAAAAAAATGATGTCCACGAATAAATCATTTATAATAAACACTGTTATATTCCATAAAAAAATAAGAACTATCTATTTTGATTTCAAGGTGGCTCTAAGACATCTCATCTTTGTCCCCTCTGTGTCTGTGTAGTTGTGGGACTCCACAGAGCAGTTTCAGGAGTACTACCGCCAGCGTTTGCGTGTCCAGCAACATCTGGAACAGAAGCAGCAGCAGCGGGAACTCTACCAGCAGATGCTGCGAGAGGGCGGAGTCCAGCAGCACGAGGCCCCGCCCACCGCCAAGCACAACCTCACAGAAGCCTTCCTTACCAGGTCAGCCAAGCTCCACATCACCGCTAACATCACATCCAAAGGTCAGCAAACCAGCTGCAGTTTACAAACACAAAGACGCAAGGTGAAATCTGATGCTGCTAGAAGCAAGAGAAAAGGGCATGGCAGGTTCAATATCAAATGAAAGACTAATGAGATGTAGATGAGAATGACCTCAGGGTTTTACAGATGGTGCAGCGAGCAGCTACAGAACTCGAAGAGGGAGGAGAATTCCCTAAGGAATACAAACACATTTACACACACATGACCTGTTTTACATTTGTGTGCCTTCAATTTACATTTGTGTAAATTTACAGTGTTTACATTTACAGTGTTTTATTTAGTACCGGACAGGGTAGTAGCTTGTATTCATGGATTCCAGGACATGGGTGGCCATGCTCCTCCAGTCTGACAAGTAGGCAATACCATCCATGACCCAACGCTTTTTTAACTAATACCTGAAATAGTCAATTTTTTCATTATAAATTATAATGTCCGCATAACAATTTGAATGAAAAATATAAAATATTAGAGTTTTTTATTTGGTTTGCTTTTGCTTCAATGACAGAACTCAAGCTGACATTGAAGTTTTTTTTAGTTTTTTATTTATTTCTAATTCTAGCTTTAAAGTGTTAGTTCACCCAAAAAATGTATATTCTGTCATCAATTATTCACCCTCATGTCGTTCCAAACCCATAAGACTTTACTTCATCTTTGGAACACATCTTTGGAACACAAATAAAGATATTTGAAACTAAAAGTTTTTACAACATGACTGTGAGTAAATAATAAAATAATTTACATTTTTGGGTGAAATATCCCTAAAAGTTATATTTGGAATTCTGAATATTTTTGAACCCTACCTTTTTGTGGTGGACTGTGGGCCTCTCTTTCCATAAGGTCCGGGGACGTGTGTGTGTCTTTTTATGTGTTAAAATATAATTGAAAGAGAAGAGCGATTGTTTTGGAAATGTATTAATTATTTACTGATGTTGCATGTGCTGTCACTCAAATTACAGACCCCTCAAAAAACCCTTCAGGAAAACTAGTTAAATGTTATGATGCAATCAGAGAGGGATCTGAGAATCACTGAACTCATTTTAGAACCCTGTTCTCGTTTGGCTTTGATACCTCTCTATTTCTGTTGCTGTGGTTACGGCACAATTGTAACACAAACATAACAAAGGGAGGTTTTGGAACCGTGCCGTACCGTTCCACTGGTGATGTCATCATTAAAGGCCACAACCATAAATTATGCAGAGTGTCAGAGAGGAGGGCAGGGCAGAAGAAACATTGATTGTTCTGTCTACAGATGCCCTACTGGTCGTGAGTTATGAAAGAAATTTAGGATATTAATTGGAATATATATTATATATATATATATAAGTATACTAGCTATAACTATACTATAAGTATAGTATAGCTATATTAGGACAAAAAAATCTAAAAACGAATAAAAACCTCTTCTGTGTTCCCTCTGGCCTCATGGCATCTGCTTCAGGGGATTTTGCGGGGGAAACCCCCCTTGACCACAGGGAAATGACCAGTTGTGATAATCTTGGCTTGTGTTTGACAGAGATTAAGTTGAATATCAAAAGAAAGGCTAATGAGATGAACCTCAGGCTTCTACAGATGGTGCAGCGAGCAACTATGGAACTTGAAGTGGGTAGAGAAATCCCCAAAGAAAACTACTAATACATTGCATAAACTACATGCACTTTGATGTGTATGTTATTAAAAAAGCAACTGTGATCATCACTAATGTGAACTTAAAAATAAAATCTTTTGAGCAAGCTCAAAGTTAGTCCCATTTAGCCAAGCATTTAAATATTGGTATTAGTTAATTCTGGTCACTTTGACAGGAAGCAACTGTATGAGCGACATGTAACATGACCAGTGGTCATATTCACATACAGTTTACATATATCTCTACAGTGTAATTGTTAATGTCTCAGATGAAACCCTGGGTCCACTTGCAACCAGGGTCCAGAGCATGTAAAAATAGTGCAAAATATGTTTTCATGGCTTGTCAGACATATTGATGCATGACAAATGTTCTCAGTTTACTCGCTAATAATGGTATAAAGTTCAGCTGAAAAAATAATTTTGTTAGTTACTGACTTACACACTCCATAAAGCCACCTTGTATTTTTGATGTAAATAGGATCTTATAATTTTGAGAAAGCTCTTTTTTTGTGTGTGCATTGCATGGTCAGTGAACAGTCAGTGGGCAGTCTGTGGGCACCAGGTTGGCTCTAAAAAGCTTCATGTTTTTGTATGTGTGTGTGCAGGTCTATTCAAAGACTGGAGGAGCTGAATGTGGGAATGGATGATTTAGGAGAAGAGGTGCAGGCTCTCTCTCAGCAGTGTAATGGAAGCAGTATCAACAACAACGAGGCGATAGATGCCTCAGCCACGCCACAGACACAGGAAGGGGTTGGAGGAGCCAGTGATGTGGTCACCAGCACTCCTCAGAGGTCAGCAGGTCAAGCAGCCTTCCCTCCGCCCAGCCAGTCTCCTGTACTGCCCCAGAGGTGAGAAGAGACCAGTTCTTTAACTCTTTCAAGTCACACTCAATCAATTTATCAAAGTCATTCAAAGAGTTTCAAAATTTATATTCTAGTGAATCCTGAACGTAAGATTTTTGAGAAAAATACGAGCTTTTTGTCATATCAAATTCGTGAAATTTGCTTGGTAATGTTTTTAGTGATTTATCAATGTTTAGGGTTCTAAAAAGGTTTTGTTTTCACCTGCAGTGCCCAAACTGAAGACAAAACTGGACTGAATGACAGGAGTTTGACCCGCTCTAAAGGCCCAGAGGTACAGCGTCCCCTACAGCTCAACATAGTTAACCCTATAAAGCCTACTGTGTCATATTTACAAATTTATAATACTTCAAAAAATATCAACATGATCAAAACATTGCTGAAAAACCTGTTTACATGCCTTCTTTCGTCTGATTGATAGTTCTTACTTTTTAGCAAGTAAAAGGCCTTTTAGTGTAATTCTAAAAATGTCCCCTTTCAGGTCGTGATTCACGTTTGCTGTGAAAAAGGATTTTTATAAAGTAAACTTAAATATTACTTTTATATTGTTAATATTATTTCAAGAACACTTTTTCGACTGATGCAACTTTTTAGAAAAATCGTGTTAAAATGTTAGCATCAAATATGCCGTGGGTTTTAAGGAACTTTTATTTGTACATCTTTTAATCATCATTGTATTGAATTAAGTGTTTTGCCCCAAAACAATTAAAACTAAAACTAATTGATCATAAAACTAATAATTTAAATATCATCTTACTAGAACCTATTATTGTGAGTTGTGGAGTGGCAACTGATATTTATAGGCATTTTATGTAAAGTAATTTGCTACACTGTTATAAAGAGCTCATTATTTACAAGCTATCAGAATTTCATACAAATTTGGCCTTATAAATAACAGCTGCACCAAATTGCATTTTTTGCCTCTGAATTAAATGTTTCCATCTTTGAGTATGCTCTCAAAAGTCTGATTTATCAAATTAAAAACTCAACAAAAAACAAATATGCCAAACAATTTTTTTTTTCTTATTTCTTTTCTTATGTCAGGCTTTACAGGGTTAACATTCACTGAATAAAACATTCTCCCTCTGTTGCTCCCTCTGAAGGCTTTAGTGTTGGTTTAATTACAGCTCTAAAACTTCTCAGATCAAAAACAGATTAGGGAATGTTCAGGGATTATTTGAGATTAAATGAACATAATCTTCAAATAACCCTTCTTACATGCAAAATGTGTGTTTATATGCGTATATTGCAGAAAGAGACGTCTAAAGCCAAGTTTGTGATGGTCAACACCCTAGAGGATACGCAGGCGGTCCGCGCCGTGGCCTTCCACCCCACAGGAACATTATATGCGATCGGCTCCAACTCTAAAACTCTGCGCGTGTGTGCCTACCCCGACACACTGGACACGAGGTCAGCCGCCCACAGACTGCATTAAAACCTGCTTAAAAGATCAGAATCAGATACGTTATTGATGATGGGATACAAGCAAGGGCCTGAAATCCTCATTTCAGCCACCCAACTTTAATTAAAAAAACTAGAAAATGAAAAACACAATGAAGTGTCTGAGAAATGAGCAAGAGTGCTGTTTTTGCCAAATAATTTTGAACGATTCAATGATCCATTCATAAAGACAGTCACTTGCTTTGTTCCTGAATGAATAAGCCGTTTAAATGAATGACTCAGTGACTCACATTATTAACGCAATCATAACTGCAGTGTAAATACATTTAATGCTGCTGGTAACAGCCTAAAGTGTCTTAACTTAATAATATTGTCTCTTTATCAACAAGAACCCCGGAAAATAGACATTTTTTTGTCAATATCGATCACCCTATTCCAAGTCTTATTGTGAACGATTCATCAGTGCTTGTTATTCCAAAGAAAACAAATTGTCCTTGTAATTTTTCACACAAATGTAACTTGTTCAGGCTGAATCAACGAAGTGCGACAGTTCACTTGTAGGGAACCAGAACCTTTTAATTGAAATATTAATAATTATGTCTTTATATAGTTGTATTGTTGTTTCTCTCAGTGGCTCGGGCACGAGTAAACCTCCTGCAATCCGCTTCAAGAGGAACAAGCATCACAAAGGCTCTATATATTGTGTGGCCTGGAGCCCCTGCGGACAGTTACTGGCCACCGGCTCCAACGACAAATACGTCAAAGTGCTGCCCTTCAACCCTGAAACCTGCAATGCTACTGGTGAGGGGAGAGAGATTGCAAACCAACATTCATTAAACTTCATAGAGTAATTGAATGTAGTTTGGTTGAACGACTTGTACTTTATATATTAAAATCCAGGTCCTGATCTGGAGTTCAGTATGCATGATGGGACTATCAGAGATCTGGCGTTTATGGAGGGTCCTGAGAGCGGAGGGGCCATTTTAATCAGTGCAGGAGCTGGAGACTGTAACATCTACACAACCGACTGCCAGAGAGGACAGGGACTGCATGCACTGAGCGGACACACAGGTTTACAACCCCCCCTTTATATTATATATACCCGTAGATCCTCGTAAATATTTTCGTCCTTATGTGATGTGTGTGTTTTCTCTCCTCAGGTCATATTCTGTCTCTGTACACATGGGGGGGCTGGATGATCGCGTCCGGCTCTCAGGATAAGACCGTGCGTTTTTGGGATCTACGTGTTCCCAGCTGTGTGAGAGTGGTGGGGACGTCCTTCCAAGGCTCAGGTGGGCTTCACTGCCTTCATTTTACTCTTTGGGCACTTTGCCTGCTGAAAGATGCACATAATTAAAATGTCATTCCGTGTCAACTCAACCAGAGATCCCCTGCTAAAAATTGTTTATTTTAATAATTTCTTTTTTGGTGAAAGACTTACATAAATGAAAAAGAAAGCCAAAATATTGAATGGCATGGATGGATATTTACTGAGTAATCTGATATTTTGTAGAGGGGGTGAAAATGCCCTGAACATTTTCACCTGAGATATGAATCTGCCAAATAAAAATTACTTCAGGGCTTTTATTTTTACAGAGATTGGTAGGTTTATTAGTTAAATCTGTTGACTTCAGCAATCATTGTTGGATTAAATGCCAATGTTGAATGTTCAAAAGTGTCTACCCCCCCCCCACCCCCACAATAGCAATTGAACACAATAGCGCCCCCTACCTTATAACAGTGGAAACACAGAAAGCCGTAAAATTCTGCCAATGGCGGGAAATGAGTTTATATTTTGGTTTTCATTTCTATTTATGTTGTCCTTCTTTAGAAAATGTTTTGACAAAATCACAAATTTATGCCAGGTAAGTTTCCAAAATGTTGATTTGATATGAATGTGCCAGTTGCAGTTTCTGATGGTCTTTGGTTTTACATGGTTTCTAGCTGGTCTACGCTGGTCATTTATGCTCATTAGCTACTTCAAGCTGATGGTTCATTAGATGCTGGTGGGGCTGAAATCTTCTTGGTAGACCATTTTGGTCAAGCTATTTAGAAATGGTAACAAAAAGGCTACAGTATCACATAAAAAAAAAAAGAAAACACCCCTGAGCTGGTTTTTCCAGCACTGAAACTGTATATCTGACTTGATTCACTGGGAACATCGTATGGCTGCCATATCACATACTAATGCGCTTTGCAATTTTGGATATTATGTTACAAGATTTAATTCACTTTCAGGACTGTGTTATTTTAGCATCTTTGAGATAATATAGTTTTTATTAATATTTTGAATCAGTTTTTATTTTTATAATTTCTTTTTCCACTTTAAAATTCAAAAAGTTTAAGGGTTTGTAATTTTGTTGCGTGTTTTGGTTATTTTTATTATTTTTTTAAATAATAATTTAAATAATTTGTATATTATTTTTATATAGTTTTCATTCATTTTTATGTCTGTTTTGGTTATTTTAGTGCATGAGGTTAACCACTAAATAATAATGACTAATTTTACCTCGGCAACTAGCTGAAATAAAAATGTTATTACATTTAAAGTTTATTTTATTTTGAGTAATAAAAGTTTTTTATGGCTTTAGTTTTAGTCAACCAACCCTGTTTCAAAAATTGTTGTAATTATTTTCACTGTAGTATGTTTTAATTGTCCAACACAGTGTATGACAATATATTGCCTCTTTATGCCCCATTCAGAAATATTGTGAGAAGTTTTTGACTAAATAAAATGAATACAAATATTGTCTCCACATTTACAGTGTAGGTAGTCCGTTTTGGTCAGTGTTGTTGAATTGTAATGTTAAGTTTGTGATTGTTGATGTAGTGTATATTCGGTGTGTGTGTCTCAGGCAGTCCTGTGGCGTCGGTGGCGGTGGACCCGAGCGGGCGTCTGCTGGCAACAGGGCAGGAGGACAGTTCCTGTATGCTGTATGACATCAGAGGCGGGCGCATGGTTCAGACGTACCAACCGCACTCCAGCGATGTCCGATCGGTGCGCTTCTCCCCCGGGGCTCATTACCTGCTCACGGGATCCTACGACACCAAGGTCATCGTCACTGACCTACAAGGTGAGATCGCAGATGCCCCTCAGTTTACTGTTATTGAACTGAATACATCAAACCAGTGTTATTTTAGTATCATTCAGATATTGTTATTAATATTTTGAATCAGTTTTAATTTTATATTTATTTTTTGTTTTTATTTTAATTTTAGTTAAAGTTTTAGTACTTTGGTTGTGTGTTTTTTTTAATATGTATGTATAGTTTTTGTTCATTTTTTATTTCAATTGTATTTTAGTACATTGAGTTAAATTAAATGAAAATGAGAAATTCTGCCTTGGCAACTGGCTGAAATAAAAAAAGTACAAAGTTTATTTTATTTCAAGTACTGTAACATTTTTTATGTTTTTAGATTTAGTTAACTATATTAACCCTGCATTAAACTTACTTTTTATATTCATTTATATATTTATTAAATTTTAATTAATTTTACTACATTTTTACACATCCATAGACTGTAGCCCAGTTATCTACAGTTTAGAAATTAATTTTCATTATTCAAATTGTCAGTGTTTGAAAGGTAAGTGTTAAGAGTGCATAATGAAAAATAATGGAAATGGAAAAAACAATAAAAGTGTTTAGGATTAATACTGTGTTTTTTGGCATAATTTTTCACTTTTTTCCCATTTATTCGGTGTGTGCCAAAAGGATAACACACACAAAAAAATCATAATTATTTATCAGGGTTTCCATAGTCAAAGAAAAAGAATTAAGTAAAAAAAATTCTATAGTGAATATTTATTTTCCCAGTTATGCTCTTCTGTTTAATATTTACAATAATTGCTCTTTGTGAGTTTAATCTCAATTAAAACTAATTTTTAACTCTTTAAAATATCAGATAATCTCAAATAACTGAAGAAGTTAATTGGTCAACCATTAGGAACCTGGTTTAGAGTTTGTGGAAGTGTCCGCCACACTTATAATGTAGTGTATAATCTATGCGGATGATGCAGTGTAAATATGTATTTTAACATTTATGAAACATTTAAAGCAATGAAATGATTTTTTGATCATTGTACTGTATGTGTGCACAGGTGACCTGACGAAGCCGCTGCCGTTGACTGTAGCGGGAGAGCATGCGGATAAGGTGATCCAGTGCAGGTGGCACACACACCACCTCTCCTTCTTGTCCTCCTCCGCTGACCGCACTGTCACACTCTGGACACAGGCCACATAGAGCCAGCTCTGGCCACTAGAGGGAAAAAACACGTGTATTAATATATGTGTGGCGCTGTGCTTCTGTTTTATTGGTATGATTGTGTATTTATTTTGTTTCTGGACCGTGAGTTCTGATTCACAGTGTATGGCTGAGATAAATGCAAAGCCTTTTTATGTACATAGTAACTGATTGACTGCCGGTGCCATGTGTCTGTGTGTCTCATGATCCTGAGCCATATTGGGATGTGATGCTTTGCTGTAGTGTGCTTGGCTACATATGCGCTTCCATTCTGTAACCTTTATCAAACACTGAACCACACCACACATAATTGGAAAAACGCAGACTCAGTCGTGTCATGTGATCTATTCTGTGGCCTTCCCGAGATTTTATAGAATCTCTGTGTGTCCGCTTTCCACAATCACAGTGCGTCTGTACTTGCCTGTTTGAATCTAGCCTCTGGAAATAGATGCAGTTTTTTTTAGTTAAGTCATTTCTGATGTATCATTGCAAACTTCTGAGTGAAAACTGTAAGAGTGGAACATATTTGAGTGAGATGTACATGCAGTCCAATGCTTGGCTGAAATATGGACATTTTTATAGCCTGCTGCAAATACTGTATCGAAATTCAGCTGCTCGTGAAAATATCAAAACCAAGTCAATGTCAACTGCCTTTGTAAATGCTGCCAAGTAAGTCCGTAATTTAGAGTGGTTGATGTTTGAATTTCACTGTTTTTGCTTGAACGAATTTGCAGCCCTTGTGAGTGCCTCTGAATTGATGGCATGGATCAAAGTATTGAGTTTTTAAATGTAGATTTATGAAGGGAATCTAAACTTCAGTCTATAAGTAGTGCTGAAAGAAACAGATTAAATCTTTTGGGCATTGGCACATAGGCTTGTTAAACTTCAATTAACAAGTGAAATAGTTTGATACTATGATCTTGCACTTTTTTGTTTGTTTTATAATATTTGTTTCCCTTATTCTTGGGTTGTTTATGTTGTATATTTTCTAATGATATAGATTTTATTATTTAATCTTATTAGGTTTTTGTTATCAATGTTATTAATTTTAAATCAAAGCCAAACTAACATTTTGACACGTTTATGCTAATAAGCAGCCCTCACTTGAAGTCATGTAGTGAAATATTGTGTTGTTCCTGTGTTCCTTTCTTAAATAAAATTTGGACATCAGTGACTCCATAAAGGCTCATGGGACAAGTCTGCAGCTGTTGTGTCGCAATAAATAACCCTGTTCTCAGATATGGCTCCATTCATTTGCATTAAGCACTATAGTGGGTCTATAGTATAAATATTAGATTGTTTTGTCACACCACTGAGAGTGATCATTCATTTTAGAACCACCATTAGTCAATAGACCATTTGGGAGCAGAAGTCATAATAAGAGAATGCAGTAACAATCTACAAGTTACTCTTGTGATTGACAACAATTATCCCGCATGGATGCATTACACATGATACGTGTTAATGGCTCAAGGTCCAAAATGAATTCCAACGCCAAATGTTCCTTATAGCCAGTATGAACGAAATAGCCTTTTTTTTATGAAAATGTTGCTTTATATATATATATATATATATATATATATATATATATATATATATATATATATATATATATAGCCCATATATATTTATAAATGCAGACACTTGAGATGTTACACAATACGGAAACTCCGCCAATGGCTTGAAATTAATAGTTTAAAAAACGTTGTAGGCTATCCAGACCAAACACAAATCATCCAGTCTCTTATTTTATTGAATAGCATATACATTGTAGCCTACTAATAGGCCTACTAGAGTTATGATATTTGGTACAGGGGGATGGACATTACGTCTTATATATTACGCCCAGCCCATGTTATTTACATTGAAAAGTAGACTAGACTACTTTCGCTTTTCACGTCCGGGACTCCTTGCTGCAACTCTTTCTTTACGTCAAACTAGTTCAGGTTAAAATAGATTGTACTTTCCCAACGTGTGTACGGCAGATGATTAAAATCGTTTTGTTTGTTTTTTAATTCAAGAGTTCTACTTATAAGTAGACTAGCTGGCGGATCGGTAGGCCTATAGCTATCGCCATTTCGTGGATCAAGGTTATTCAACAGGATGGGCAGCATTGGTAAGAGAGAGAAACGGCGCGATCTAGCTGAACTCAATAATCTAAATCTCTATTTTGAACAAGTAAACAATTAACCTGTTTTTTTTTTTTAATAATAATGAGTTACGAAAACTTTTAAATATAGCCCTGTTTCTATATGCTATATAGTCTAATTCATTATTTTATGCCCAGAGGCCCAGTTTGTGACTACGAACCGTGCAACTCTTATTCAAAGGGTTACTTCAGTGATGGCAATAGCAGATGAGCTAACAAGTAAAGGCATGATACATTATGAAACATATGCAGAGATCAGAACAGAAAAAACCCACCAGGAAAAAATGAGAAAGCTCTATGAAGCACTAGAAGCCGGAGGAGACAGAGTGAAAATTGACTTTTATTATGCACTGAAAAACCATGAACCATTCCTCTTCAAAGACCTGGGTAAAATAATCTACTGTTGGAATTATTTGAGATTATAAACTCAAACCTGTACATGACCTGTCTTGTCCTGTGGTTGATGGTAACAGGTGGTGGTGAGCGGAACCTGCCGGAGAGAATGCAGCTACAGTGAACTGAACAGTGAGTGTCAATTGCAAGTTATGTAGGCTACTGTATTAATATACATGTCAAACACTTATGATCTGAAATCAAACAATAACCACCTTTGTTAGGAATATTCTCACTGGAGAGCAAAGCAAACTTTTATTTTTATTTTTACAGATTGCTGATATTCTGACCTTGATGCTCAACAGACAGCACTGTGCAAGACTACAGACCTAATGTGAAAAAGAGAAGAAGCAGGCACATGAACATAAAAGAATGTTAAAAATGAAAGGAACAGTTCAACTTTGTCAAAAAAAAAAAAAATAATAATTTGAGAAAAATTCAAATGGTCTTCATTTAATATACCAGAATTGGTAGGCTGTGTTCTACACATTTGAAATGTATGAAAGTAAAGTTTGACTTTTTGGGAATATTTGACCTTTGTGTTACATGGAAGAAAATATTATTTTTTTAGGCAAACATTTTAAAACCTTTTATGCTGCTCTTTTAATGCTATAAAGACAGCATTTTATACATCATCTATAGTTATTCGACTTAAATATATCGTTAAATTAAAGCCTTTATATTAATAAAATGATTTTTTAAAAATAAATAAGGAATGATTATACAGTGTTTGCAAAGTAAATGAATTTGAGATTAAACTTTGAAAATCCTCCATTGACTTACATCAGTGATGATGTCACAATTTAGTGTCATGTATTCAACTTCATGTCATTTAGAGCTGCCTTTATGCCTTTACTGTTCATTTCATTTCAAAACACATTGACATAATTATTCTGCATCTGTTTTACATTCCAGTTGGGAGGATTCTCTTCTCCTTGATAAATTGATAACTTTGTGAATTGGTTTACATTGTTCTTTTTATTTCTTAATATTGTACCTGACAAATAAATGATTCAATTTGATTAGTCTCTGATTTATCTCTAGAAGGTTAAAAGGTGTCTGATGTTACAGCAGATCGATGCCCAAGGTAAGAACATACCAAGACCCATGATCTGAATGAAGCAGCAGGCTCTTCATCTGGTACCTTTAGATTCTTTACCTTTAGTCTTCTCCTCACTTACATGAATGTTCACAGCTAAGTAGAACAACCTTTTACTTATGAGCGATTTTAACCTCAAGCTATGTGTGTATTTGTGTGTGAATGGTTGTAATCTTTTGCAGACTTGAATAAAACAAAAATACTGATGGCCTTAAAATTGCTTCCTCTAGCTGGGACATTTAGTGATTCTAAATTCTATAGCCTATCAGAAAAATGTTAAAGTTAAAAATAAGGGTATTGTTTTATTATGAATTCTGACAAAATTTTTACTTTGAAATTTCTTTTTTGTACTTTTTAGTGACTTTATATTTGGATAAAGAAGAATAAATAGTTGTTCAGCACCTATATTTTACAGAATCTGTCAGTTATTTCTCAATTCAATGTGTACAATGTACAGTGTTTGGCAAGACCTAAAGACATAAGTTATAATGACTTCTGCTTACACTTGAAATTATTACAGAATAGATGTCTGAAATGATGGAACATGTACAGTTATGAACCCAGAATGTTACCCGAGAGATGGAGGAGACGGGGAAATAAAAAGGGGATTTTGGAACAGAAAAACAAATGTGTTGATTTTTAACCCTACAATATGCCAGTCGATATAAAAACGATTTATTTAGCAGATAAATGCTGATATTTGACTTTACGATTTATATTTGATCCTTTATTCTGTTTTTCCAGTATTGAGGAAGACAGCAACCTCTTCTCAACTCTTAGGCGCTCCGCTTCTCGTCCGATGTGCCACCACCTTTAGTGTATTAGTTTACGATGATGAAAACATGCACTGTACTTTATTTTCCTCTACACACACAAATATTTTTAATGAGCCAATGAAATTCCAGATTTCCAGTAAAACAAAAACAAACAAAAAAAACACTAGCCTATCCAGTGTTTGGAATGCATCCTAGATTATGATGCCAGGCGTAGCGACTCTCCAGGCCTACACATACACGAATTCTTACATAAATACAGATATGCAATCACCCAAGCACCCCCCATCCCTCGCCTTCAACGCTTTGTACCACCAGTCTGACAGGCGGGTCTATGACCAGGGCCGAGAATGGCTGCAGGACCGGATGGCTGCCTGCCTGTGCTGGGCTACCTCCATCCCCCACTCCCCTCCCCTGTTGCAAGTTTTGTGTGTTCATGTTGTAGAGTGTACTGATTATGTGCTAATGTTGCTGAGGTGTTTTTTTTTTTTTTTACTCTTCCCAAACTGTAGGAGCATAGTCTGGGGGTTGCCCTTTTTTTCTCCTCACCTCTCCCCATGTTATGGTGTATTTTCTTCTTCAATGCCCTGTCTTCCTGTCCTGTCTACCCCCTTGTCATATTGTATGTCTGTATGGACAGGTTGATGGCAAATTTCACTGGTACTTGTGACTAAGTGACAATAAAGGCTACTACTACTTAATGTTCTTCGAAATCCATTTCGAATCTCCATCTCGAAATCCATCTCTTTTAACATGAATGTTAAAACTTTTTTTTTTTTAGGTTAGATTTGAGGCTGAACTTTTGATTGGTTGATATTTAGATTATAATGATAAATCTTGTATTTTTGTAGGCTACAACTGTTGCTGTTCTTGATTATTGTAAATCGGAATTGCCTAATAGTTAACGCTAGATAGTGAGTGGAAGTAGCTAAGTTAGATTGCTTGGATAGATTGCTTGGATATTTTTGCAATGGGTAACTAGCAAATTCAGACAAATGAAACGTTAAAAAACTGATAATTTAACACAATCCGTTTATTTTTATATGCTAGCGATCTCTCTTTCCCGGGAATCTACCTCTCAATTTGAGAAAATAAGGTAAAGAGGTTGAAACGCCCTTTTTTGTTCCGCAGAGACCTCATCATACCGCGGCTCAGTTCCATTGACCAATCATATTGTCCTTTACCTTAAAAACATCACTTTCGTTTTATTCGACAAAACCCCACTTCATTTCCGTGGAACAACGAAACTTTGAAACGGCAACTCGACAGGTTTACAAATTGAAATATTTAAATAGCCTAGGCCAGGCCTATTATCGTCTGAATTCGTGTTTTTGGGGTTATCCACAAAAATGAGCGAGAGCAACCTTGAAGAAGAGCCGCGGGGTAAATGCAAAGGTATCTATCATTAAGATAAACTACATTTGAATGTAAAATGTTTTTTTTCAAACATTTGACAACAAACAAACAAAAACTATTGGCTAATGGAAGTGCTTATCAATAATGCTTTAGGACTGCTGAAGAAAAGGTAGGCTATTATTATTTGATATGGGGAAGAAAATTGAGACATCATGTAGACACCTGTCTCAGATGCTACATGTTCCTCCAATTTACTAGAATAATTATGTGTCACTAAACGTTTCTTCACTCTAATGCTCAGTCCTAGTCCTGAGGTGGCTGATCTGTACAAAAGAGTATTTGCGAAAGAGATTTAAATAGAAGAGCCAGTGTGGGAGAGGGAAGCTGTCCACATGTCCTGGGTATTTTTGTGATCTCTGTCATATTTTATAGATTATCCACTGTATGTTTAGAATTCTATATGTATAACATAGTGTTTTACATTTTATCATTAATTTTAATATTAACCTTTACTGTAATTTTCATTAAACATGTAAAAATAACAACAAAGAACTGCGTGTTTACATGTCAGCAAAGGTTGCAGTGTAATACATTTTGTTCATTTGTCCCCAGAGGCCAAGTTTGTGGATGATAACTTTGCAAAGCTTATTGAAAGGGTTACTTCCGTGATGCCATTAGCAGATGAGTTAAAAAGTGATTGCATGTTACATGGAGAAAAATATGATGAGATCAAAGCAGAAAAAACCAGCCAGGATAAGATGAGAAAGCTGTTTGAATCATTAAACTCTGGAGGTGACGAAGTCAAAAAGGCCTTTTATTATTTACTGGAAAAGCATCAACCACAACTCTTCGAAGACCTGGGTGAGAGAACAATTGTCATTTATGAAAGAGAATTATGAGCTCAATATACAGCTATATAATTTATGACCTGTTGTGGTTGATTTTTAACAGGTGGTGTCAGAAGGAAACGAAAGCCTGCTGATCCTGAATCACCAGTACCACATAAAAGTAAGTTTACCTTGTTGTTATTGGTGGAATAGACATTTTCATCCTCCATTTTAATTTTGTGAATAACAAATAAAACTGTGCCAGTTGTAATTATTGATTTGTCATTTAAAAACATTTATTTTGCTAGCAAGTCAGGCAAACATAACATCATTTTGTGATAATTTGCGATCCCATGCTGTACTGATAGTGGGACAAGTATATCTGCCACAACTGTGAAAATTATATTAAAAAAAATTCTAGTGTGTATATGCATACATTAAAAATATTTTATACAGTATAAAATGTGTCTGTATGTCAGCCTAATATTTTATTTAGCACAATAAAAATGTGACAACCGCGACGGGCTGACAGATAAATGCAAAGCGATGAACAATAATACATGTTACATAATATTCCATGTAAACATCTTATTTTTTTTATCAGGCTAGAAAGCAAGGCACACATTTTGAGACTCCATTTATGATTTATGATATTATTTATGAACATTTTGTGTCTCATACTTGTCCAACAGTATTCATAATTACTTTTGCTTACTTTTATTAACTGTACTTCACCGTATTTTTTATGTGCAAGGATGCCATCATTAAGAACTGTTTGTTTGTCTTCTTGCCACAGGACTTAAAATTGAGAGTAATGTACAAGACCAGCCTTATTTTAACAATGCCAGTACCTTGGCACAAAGACCAGCACCAACATACAATGAGAACAACATAGTTGATGGTAAGTTGGGATTTTGCATTGTTTGCTAGTTTACTTTGTTTTAGTCTTGTGTAGCCAGACCTTCAGACTGATGGTTTGGATTCCATGGCAGTTTTCATGCATGGACCGTCCTAGAGGCCATCTGACTGACATGTAAAGCAACCAATCACAGTTCGTTTTGTTCAGTGTCACATTTAGGGGCATGAAAATGTAAATTTAATATCCCTACAGTAACAGATATGTGGAATTTTTGCCCAGTCTTACCTGATACAAGACAGTTGCTCAACAGTCCGTGGTCGTCATTATCTGATTCTTTTTTTCATGATGGGCCATACATTTTGAATAAGAGACAGAGCTGGACTGCAGGCAGGCAAGTCAAGCACATCCCTTTTATGGTGTAGACTAGAGTGTAAAAAAAAAAAACTGTTGAAGCATGTGCAGAATAATGCCTTCACATTATTAAATGCAAGTCACCCATGGTGTTTGTACTGATGCACCCACATGCTATGACCAACTTTCTCTTTTGCACCTGTCACTGATGAAAGTCTGGTTGGTGCCTTTCGTCTTTGGGACTGAGAACTGTTTTTCCCGAAAAACAAGCTGAAATGTGGACTCATCTGAGCACAGCACATTTCCACTGTGTTTTGGACCATCTGAGATGAGCTCGGGTCCAGAGAACTCGGCAGCATCTCTGCACTGAACAGATGTATAGCTTTCTCCTTGCGTAACAGATTCAAGCATGCATTTTTTTGATGCAGTGGCAAACTGCAAATGGTAATTTGGCACAAAGTGGCAAGCCATGATGGCCCATATTTGTTGAAAAGAATGAGTGTAACGAGGTTCAGCTGTTATGGGAAGGAGGAGGTGGGAACTGGCGAACATTTAAAGATTTGAATAAATAAATAAACAAATACAAAAATGAAAGTATAAGCCAGCAGCCCCTCGTGGAGGACTGCTGGCTACAACAAAACAGAAACAAAACACAACATAAAATCAGGCCTGTTCCTCTCTCTATCTCCACTGTCGTCGCTTTATGCTTCTGCTTCTCCGTGAGAGATGCGAGACCGGTGCGTCGTGCAGGTGTCGCTCATTAGTAATCACGCCACTGGCCTCACGCCGTCCTCCCATGGCCCTTGAACCTCCTGCTTGCCACACTGAGATGCTCCTTTTTATACACTTTTATATATTACAAAATGCCCCAACTTTTCTGGAAATGGGGTTGTGTATACATACAATTGTGATGTGATTTATGCGTGGACACCACTTAAATATCATATTTATGTTTTGTGACTAATGCTAGAGGACCTCCTTATAACAAGGACATTTTTATTACGCCACCAGCACCCAAGAAAGAGAAGAAGTCGCCTGTAGCCAAAGTGAAGGAGCCCCCGATACCCAAGAAAGAGAAGCCCCCGGCACCCAAGACAGATAAGAAGCCCCCTGTACCGAAAGAAAAGAAGCCCCCCGTACCCAAGAAAGAGAAGAAGCCCCCTGTACCGAAAGAGAAGAAGCCCTCCGTACCCAAGAAAGAGAAGAAGCCCCCTGTACTGAAAGAGAAGAAGCCCTCCGTACCCAAGGAAGAGAAGAACCCCCCTGTACCCAAAGTGAAGAAGCCCCCTGCACCCAAGAAAGTGAAGAAGCCCCCTGTTCCCAAGAAAGAGAAGAAGCCCCCTGTTCCCAAGAAAGAGAAGAAGCCCCCTGTACCCAAGAAAGAGAAGAAGCCCCCTGTACTGAAAGAGAAGAAGCCCTCCGTACCCAAGGAAGAGAAGAAGCCCCCTGTTCCCAAAGTGAAGAAGCCCCCTGCACCCAAGAAACAGAAGAAGCCCCCTGTACCCAAAGTGAAGAAGCCCCCTGCACCCAAGAAACAGAAGAAGCCCCCTGTACCCAAAGTGAAGAAGCCCCCTGCACCCAAGAAAGAGAAGAAGCCCCCTGTACCCAAAGTGAAGAACCCCCCTGCACCCAAGAAAGTGAAGAAGCCCCCTGTACCCAAAGTGAAGAAGCCCCCTGCACCCAAGAAAGTGAAGAAGCCCCCTGTACCCAAAGTGAAGAAGCCCCCTGCACCCAAGAAAGTGAAGAAGCCACCTGGACGAAAATGAGGCTATACTAAAAATGCAGAGAGAAAAAAAATATTAAGAATTTTACGTTTTTTGGTCTACAAGTTTACTAAGTTTAGATACTACATCATTACAAATGCAAAGAATTCTGTGCCTTATATGTTGCTATGCTCAGAATGGTCATACTGATCTTACTGAACTTTAACTCTTGTTAGTTTTACTGAATGCCTTCTGTCCATGTTACTCAACAAAGTAAACTTCTTTAAATGAAAAAAGTGTGTTTTCAATGTTTCACAAGTTTTTGTTGAGTCAGAGTAAGTGACAGATGAACAAAGTGAATAAATACAATACAGGATGTCCCTTTATGCACACACCATAGCTGATATGAGAAAGACAATAATACTCTTAAGAGTCTGCATGGAATGTGCGGTTTTTATATTGATATAAAGTAGCTACTTACCAAAAACAGATTACAAGAGGACAATACGTCTGTTATCTTCTGAGCTATTCTGAGATTTGTCTGAATTCCACTGTCTTTCGCTTCACATTTAATAGTGCTTCATTATGATCACTGATGATGAGGAACTAATATAATCACATTCGCTAATCTGAGCATGGCCTAATTGACTCCTCCCCCCATCAAGACCATTGTTTATACATATACAAGGCACATTTTTGTGCCAATATATTTTTTGAAATGCATTTGGAATTATTTGTAGATTAAAGTAATGAATTTTCAACATCTTTCACTGTCATCTTTCACATCTTTACCACAATCGAAGCAAATATTTGTCAAATGGAATATTCCTGCTTGCTCAAAATAAACTTAATATGCACCCTAATCTGCCATTATGTTGTGAGTGTTATTTATCAGGACATTCTTAATAAACACTATAAATCAAGCTCTGTTAAAGTACAAAACATGTATGGTTTAGCTATTTTACCACAAAGAGATGTGACGTAAAGCTTGTGACAGATGTGTAGGGAAAATATGTGTGCTCTGCGCAGACCGATCGGTGGCTGGCTTGAAGCGGTGCATGCCGGTTAGAATTTTTGTCCGACTGCGAGATCGTGACGTTATTGTGTCATGTTTATCAAAATAAAACTGATTAAAAAACATAGACCCCACTACATTATTTAAATATAGGCTTATGTTGAACTTATTCTTGTACAAACAGTATTAAATGGAAACGTATCTGAAACGTGTGTATTTGACAAATATTGCATTTATTTCACTTCAGCTGTGGTAAAGTATATGCAAACACCACGTGAGCGGTCACTACGGGAACCAGAAAGTGTCCGACTTCACGTCTCTGTTTGCTGCTCCTCCCTGCCTGCATGCGGCAACTCTCGCCGATCGGATACATCCAGCCGCAGCCGGTGTCGAACACACCTAATGAATGCGTGCGTCAGGTGTGTATTAGGCCTATAGAACCATAGACAGTAGAACGCACCTGTGTAACCTCGCTCTTAGCCCTTTCCTCTCCCTTGCGTTGCATTTACAGAACTGATACGGTTGTTACGATTGCTATAAAATGTTGTAAATCAAATTTAAAATTAGAAATGAAAAATGCTAGCCTAGAAACCAAGACGCACCCTAGCGGCAGCAACATTTATTTTGCAGCCAGGGTAGTCTAGCAACTCTCCGCAAGAAGTCCTCGCTGCAGCCTGTAGCACGATGACGTAGCTGGATCAGATCCAACACGTACTGGATTCTGATACGCGCATGCGCGGTGGTGTGTTTTGCTGTTGCATATATGCATGCGCACTAATATAGAGTTGGTGATCAATCGCACGTGCTTTGATCTTCCAAGAAGAATAGTACATTTAAAATAAATGGTCACTTGAGTGACAACTGCGTGATCTGACTGCTGTAATTCAGGTTTTATTTTATTTTTAATGTACCTATCAGCCTACATGCCTTGCACACACTGAACAGCAAATTAAGGGGGAACCTTATCACCCCATTTTTCCACAGTCATAAGGTTCCCCCTTAATTTGCTGTTCAGTGTGTAAAAAAAAAACGTCTATAGCCATTAAAGAAGGTGCTCTTACCAGGCAAAATATTATTAAGCACTTTTTTTTCTTTACAAGATTTATTTTCTTGATGCTGTTATTATTTTTGCATTTTACCTTGAATGTTTAGGCCTACTGGTATTTTAAGTTGTTTACAGACCTTATTGTATACCTTTAGGATTAAAATTACAGAAACTATTACTTGGAAGTTCCTGTCATGATGTTTAGAAAATAGTGCGAGTCATTTTTGTTCATTTTAAATGCCCCATAGTCGCGAGATGTTGTCCTAGAAATGTTAGGCTACTTCTTGTGGTCCTTGGTGGGTGATCCTGCTTTTGTAAACTTGGGTCTTAAGCCCGGGGCACACCAAACCGACGCCAAAAACTGGCGCTGATGAAAACCGGCTGTGTTGTCGCCTCGCGTCGCCTGCGTCCAGTGCGTCGGTGGAAAAAGCTGCACTTGAACACACCGAGAACACCCGAAGGCGTCAGACTAGAGCGAACGGTGCGGAACACAAGTGTTCCGGAAAATTCAGTTCCCCTGTTTCCCCTTCAGGGCGCGTGAGCAACAGCTAGACGAAAATCATTATTCCGCGCAAGCTCCTAGCCATATATTGTGCATCGCGGTGTTTTTACTTATTCTCCATCACAGTAATGTACATTTTAGGTTGTTTGTTAGATCATTTGCAATTACATACAGGTTTTAAAGCATAGAATGTATATTGTCAGATGTTTATGGCTCAATCAGATGTAGATAACGTTACATCGTACTTGCTCATTCTAGTTTTACGTTCTTTTTATTATTATTTTTTATTACTGCGCGTGTCGTTTTGCTGTTGACAAACTATATTGCACTGCACAAATAAGTAATCTGTGTTGTTATTCTCATTTACGTTATTTTATGATATTCGTCTACTTGAAGTCCCAGAAAAAGTGGTTCTGTATTACATTTTCAGTATTCATTACACACTGATGCTGGTGATGTATTTAAGTGTCATCTTCATGTGTAAACACTGTCATCGATCAGTCTCTTACACTGAGAACACAGGGGGAACCGTTTTACCTGCTGGCCCAGAAAAAGTGACACTTAAATACATCACCAGCATCACTGCAGTGTGTAATGAATACTGAAAATGTAATACAGAACCACTTTTTCTGGGCCTTCAAGTAGACGAATATCATAAAATAACGTAAATGAGAATAACAACACAGATTACTTATTTGTGCAGTGCAATATAGCCTAGTTTATTTATGTCAACAGCAAAACGACACACACGCAGTAATAAAAAATAATAATAAAAAGAACGTAGGCTATAACTAGAATTAGCAAGTACGATGTAACGTTATCTACATCTGACTGAGCCATAAACATCTGAAAATATACATTCTATGCTTTAAAACCTGTATGTAATTGCAAATGATCTAACAAACAACGTAAAATGTACATTACTGTGATGGATAATAAGTAAAAACACCGCGATGCACAATATATGGCTAGGAGCTTGCGCGGAATAATGACGTAAAATCGTAATTTTCGTCTTGCTGTTGCGCACGCGCCCTGAAACAGGGGAACTGAATTTTCCGGAACACCTGTTAAACTACGTCGGCCGACGCTAAAAAACGTCCCGACGTTGCCCAACGGCCGATCGTCGGCTTGGTGTGTAGGCTATGTTATATGTTCGCATTTAGAAACTCTGGTGGGGACAGACCCTTGAACACTCCTTTTGCACACTTCTCTCAAATACAGAACCAGGAAACTATTTCAATTTCTCAGCAGAGAGAGAGAAACCGAAACCTGTGTTTTGTATCTCTGTTTTTGAGGCAGGCAAGTTATGTCTTGAGATCCAGTCTGATACATGGCTGGAAATATCCAGTGACCACTTCCAGAGGACACTTTTTATGTCGAGTGTCTTACCAGGAGCTTCACTTAAAATGTTGCTGCTGTTGGATGGATTGGTCGACTGTTAGACTGAATTTGGGCTGGAGATTTGTATGATTTAGGCTGTTCTGCTGTGTGTATTTGTGTTTGCAGGGAAATGGCAGAAGCCAGTATTTCTGTGGCTGAGGATCAGTTCAACCGTCCAATCCGTCTGGATCTACTGAAGGAACCAGTGAGCATTCCCTGTGGACACAGTTACTGTATGCACTGTATTACAGACTTCTGGAATAAAGAAGATCAGAAGGGAGTCTACAGCTGCCCTCAGTGCAGACAGACCTTCGCTCCAAGATCTGTTTTAGGGGAAAACACTGCATCTGAATATGTGGAGAGTGGCGCCTGTCCTGAGGACACACACAAGTCTGATCTCGTGTCTCTGAACCCTTGTCAAAATGACAGCAAAAGAATTATTCAATTCGCTAAGATTATCAGAGAGATGGGTGATTGTTTGATCTGAAAGAATATTTGCAGGCTACTCCAGTCAGTCAGTGAGGAATCCAGTGTTGGGACACTTTAGTTCTTTAACCCCTTAAACCCGAAGTGAACCCGAAAAAAAAAAAACATTCAAAAATATGTCCTTGATCAACTTAAAATAGGTGTCATTTGAAAGCTTAGAGTCTGAAATTTACAATGAACGTATAGTCAATTTGATAAACTCCTAAGTAGTGCTGAGTTATTTGCTGATAAATAGAATAAAAAAAATATATTATTTATAAAATATTTTTTTTGTACTACATAGCCTACTGCAAAATGTCAAATACATCATACAGCTCAGCTAGTCCTGTGTCATATGTCATTTGAAAGGTCTCAATGAGTAGAATACAACAAGCATAATTGTTTTGGGCTTTTTACTAAACTTGAGCGAGGTTTTGTAAAAGAAGCCCCTCAAGAGACCCATATATAAACCACACATGGATGCTGACTATTAGATATTTATATATATAAATATTATCCGATTGTGGAAAATGACACATCATTATTTACGGCAGATGCTAACGATAAAAATGAATCCAAACTCAACATAATCCATCACTCAGAACTAAAGATATTCCTCATGGAGTTCTAACACAAAAAAATATCCACAGACACACGTAGCCAAGCAAGGTAGTTTAGACTTGGCTTTTTACTCGTATCTTCATGAAACATACATCGATCATGAAAAATGACACATCGTTATTTACAGCAGGAGCTCACGATTAAAAATAGCCCAAACTCAAAATATTCCATCAATCAGATCTGAAGATATTCATCATGGCGTTCTAATACCACAGACGCACCTAGCCAAGTATACTCATGATGCACTCGCGTTTGGTTTTCGCTTATAACTTCATGAAGCATGCATATATTTTAGAAAATTCCATATCATTGTTTTCAGCAGACTCTCACAATTAAAAAGAGCCCAAACTCACCACAATCCATCACTCAGATCTAAAGATATTCCTCATGGATTTCTAACACATGAAGTTGTATCTAGGCGCACCAATGAAGTAGCAGCAGCAGCGATGCTATGCTGTTTTGATGTGACGTTGCAGCTCATAACTCCATGAAACATGCATGAATTGTCAAAAATCGAACACCTTTATTGACAGCAGATTCTCACGATTAACATAATCCATCGCGTTGATCACGAGATATTCCTCATGAAGTGATGCACACTTGGCTAAAAAAACAAGTCTCTCATCTTTCCGGGGTACAATGTGTTTTCAAATTTTCCTGGAGCCATCCGTGCTCGTTTTAAAACGTGGAATAACACAAAATATGTATCATCTTAAAGCTTAGAATCTCAGCTTTTTAAAGCATCTAACCACTTCGATCAACTCTGACTAGTCCCTCTAACTTGGAGTGTACCGCCCGCGGGCGCCACCTGGCGGCGAACATATCTATTATCATATTTTTCAAAAATAATGCCTTGATTAACACAAATTTGGTGTCATTTGAAAAATTAGAGTCTGAACTTAACATTGAATGTAGCCAATTTGAAAAACTCCTAAGTTTTGATGAGTTATTTGCTGATGAATAGAATTTATTTTTTTCATAATCTATAAAATACTTTTATGAGTCAAAACATCACACAGCTCATGAAACATTCACAGATCCTTGAAAATGGCAATTAATTTTTTTTTACAGCATATTATTACAATTAAAATGAGCCCAAAATGAACATAATCTATTGCTTTTATGACAAGAAATTCTTCATGGAGAAACACTTTTAAAAATACCCATCAGGGGGTGTCAAGGGCTGAACAAAAATTCTATCTTGGTTCCAAATGCTGTAACTTTTGATTTATTTTATCCAATCACCACAACATTTTATCCAGATGCAGGTCACATGTAGTGGGACTTCACCAAAAAAATGTCATCCTACCTTTTTTTCCTTCCTGAGTTATTCCATGACAAATAAGAAAGAGATACAAAATCATAATACAAATTATATATATTTTCTGTCTTTTATCAGCAGTTTCTCGGCAGGAGAATGTCCAAATGTAATGTAATTTATATTTTCAAAAAATATGAAAAGTGTTCTTTTAAACGATGCCTACCTTTTGACTCTCCTTGCTATGGTTTTGAAGTTATGAGTCTTTAGTTTTGTGTATGTCACACAGAAAACAACAATTTTTTATTGCTTTCCAAATGTGAGGACTAAACAAAAAGGCTACCTTTGTTCAAAATGATTTATTGAGCTGGCCTATTTCCTTCCTGAGTTTTTGCATGTCAAACGAGAAAGATATGCAAAATCATAATAAAAATAATATATATTTTTTTGTATTTATCAGCAGTTTCTCGGCAGTAGAATCTCCAAATGTTATGTAATTTATATTTTCAAAAAACTTGAAAAGTTTTCTTTCAAACGATACCTACCTATTGAAGTTGAAGTTTTGAAGTTATGAGTTTTTCTTTTGTGTGTCACTCAGACAAAACAACTCTAAAAATGCCCTCAGGGCTTAAGGGGTTAAACCCCACTGGTAACGGGTTGTCTACTGGAAAAGATCTGATTGAAATGACTAATTAAAATTGTTAATTTATTGCTGATAATGATATTGCAAAATACATTTGGAATATATTAAATCCAACCCCATTACTAGCAAAGTTGGGACATTTTGTAAAATGCAATAAAATGAAGAATCTGTGATTTGTGTTAATTGAACCTTTATTTAACCTTTATGGAGGTGTATTTGAACTGCCATCAAGAATAAACGGAAGACAATGCCAGGCCTCATTCTGCACGTGCTTCCTCAGAGTGGTTTCTTAGACACTCTACACACTAGAGTGAATGTGCTTGACTGACCAGCCTGCAGTCCACATTTGTCTCTTTTTGAAAATATGCCAACATTTATTTCAGAAATATGTGTATTCTAAGCAGATTGTCGTTGTGATTTTTCTTTTCTTCATGTAGAGTTCACCAAGCATAGATATCCATCATCCCTCCTCTTTTGATGATATACAAAAATCTGTCTCTCAGCTAAGAGACAAATTAGATAGATGGAATATAGAAAAGATGAATGGAAGAGGTAAAGTTGTTTATTTACTTTCAGCGTTTTTTCCCCCAGTGTATTAGTTTTAATGCTGTTTCTAGAGTCCCTAATTTAAGGTCACCAGTTGATGATTTTGAAATAGTCACCAAATTGGTACAAAAACAAGATTTTTCCTACAAAAGATTGAAAAGCATAATGGTGATATATTTTGCATCTTTTATTTATTTTGGTTTTCTCCATGCTTATAAAGGCGGACGTGCAGTAAACCCCTGCCTAGTGCACAGAACAGGACAGGAGACACAGCTGCAAGTAGAATATCTAGAGTCTTTTCAAAGGTGTTGAAAGAGTGAGGCACCCGAAAGAGTGAGATCAATGTTATTTTCTAAAAAAAAAGGTGCGTTTATCTTTCATACATAGGTAATTTCATTTATCGTTATCATCTCTGTTCTCTAGACTGAACATCTCTGCGCCTGAACCTTCTGAAACTAATCTTCACTGTCAGTCTTGTGTTCACACTGTGATCAGTGGGTTCAGGTGGAGCCGTCAGTCTGTACAGATGAAGAAGGGTCAAAGTTCAGCGTCAGCACTCAGGCGGGTCGATTTGAGTGCAGCAGGACCAGAATGCGATGGGTCTGTGCTGGTGACATCACTCTCCAGTATCGTGCAGTGGATGGACGTTTCCTCAGTGCAGAGCTGGAGAGGCTTCAGTGTGAGCGCATTGGTCCAGTGATTGATGTGACCCTGATCTCAGGCACACTGGAGGAGGCCCATCTGCCTCATTACGCATGTTTAGCAGAGTCTGACCCCTCTCTCAAAGAGGCTGTGAAGCTCCTCAGTGTTGAAAATGAGGGTATAACCTTGGAACCAGTGGAGTTGACTCGTTTTCATGCCAGAATACTCCAACCTTATTTTTCTCCTAAAACAGTGCTTATGAAACTAGGGATTCCAGTGAAAGTGCACTGTGATCTACTTATCTTCATGAAAACAAAGAACCCCATTATTCTCCATGTGTATTTTTTTCCATCAGATTCTGTTTTTGCAAAAAAAAAAAAATTAAAACAGAGGAAAAGCCAAGTAATCAAATCAAGTGTTCAAGACCTGAAACCCCACTGCAAATGATGAAAAAACACAGTCTTGAGGTTCCTGGAGCTTCTGTCCAACCGAAAGAGATCAAGCTAAGAGGTGACATCGAGCCAAACTTTTTTTCAGGTCAAACAAACTGTGGTCGATGACATCAATATGACTCTCAGCCGAGTGGATGATCAGAAATCAGTTTGGACTGCAACAATTTGGAAAGAATTAACTAACATCGATCCAAACAAAGTTGAGTCTAGTAGGTTTCAAAATATACAACATCAGACACCACAAGTGGCTGCGAACTTTGATAAAGCAAACATTTTTGATAAAAATTGGAGTTGTTTTATCAAAAGCATTAAGAATGTGAACGCCATTGCAGACAAACTTCTTCAGAGGCAAATCATTCATGAGGAAATATATTCTGAAATCACACATCCGACTTCAACCAAAGAAGAAAGCGTGAGAAAGATCTGCAGCATTGTGCATAAAGGCAGTGATGCTGTGAAGGAAATGTTTATCTCTGTTCTTCTGGAAGAAAATCCCAACCTTTTAAATCATCTGCCTTTATCGGATTCAAACTTTTTCTAGATGACTGTGCATGTAGTATTTTACATGATTTGTTTTTGACTATTTTAGTCAAAACATGTTGTTCATTCTTGGAATTAAAGAAAATGCAAATGGTCTGTTTGCCTGCAAAAATGAGATAAAAAACAAATCACCAAGACTGCTGCAGTATATTTTCTTGTATGATAGGAACATTGAATAAGGTGAATGAATGCAGAATAAATGTTCCTGTACAGGTTTTATTTCTATACAGTTGTGTAGTAAATTAATCCTAATGTATCATACTTTGACATTTTAGGTACATCTTTAATAAACTAAATGATAATACAGTAATATTTGTCTCATACTAACTGGAAGGTTACTGGACTAACTAGTAGTAGAAACAATGTTAATTCAATAAATACAAACAAACCTGCAGTCTTGTATCAAAAGATACATTTGTGTGATTCACTATGGTGATCATAATCAAAGCAATAAATCCTAAAAACTAAAACAAATGAAAATGTACAAAGTGCTTAAATCCAGTAAAAAAAATTAAAATGTGTTGTTTACAACTAAAGTACTTTTTTGCTCTGTACAGCTGTACACAAAATGCCATCCATAATCATTTAGCAGATAGGACACAGTTCAGACTGATGGCATGTTACCTGACCATCATTGTGTATTGCCAGCGTGAGGTTTGAAGCACTCATGTGCATGAAAATGAGCTCATTTCTGCAAATGAAGTTCAGAAGAGGGAGTGCATGTTTGATCAGCGGCAGGAGGGCAGAGTGACTCTCTGCTCGTCCATCCTCTTGGCCTGTGAGCGCATGATGAGGCTGAAGAAGTCTTCATCCGGGACGGTGGGGCCACGGGTGGAGGGCAGAGGAGGGGCACACCGCTGATCATCCAGACGGGACCCCTGAGAGAAACAGAAAGAGATAATGAGATGAATGGATTAACTGAACCAATGGACTTTCTGTCAGCTGCAATTTTCCCCCAATTATTTTGGTCCGAGAAGCCCATCTCTGGTTTATACAAACACATCAGCTCACCTGACACCTGACAAGCATGTCAAAGAACTGATCGTCGGGTTCGGTGGCGTCTGTGCTGGCCATGACCTGGCTAAGGATCATCCGTCTGCTGCTAGTGCTGCTGTGTTCGGATAGGGTGTGCAGGCCGGGCAAACTGTTTCCTGTTCCTGCCCTCTGCTCGTCCAGCCTCCTGCCCTGAGCACTCGCCAACAGTCTGAGAAACGGCTCCTGACCTGGAGTTGCAGCCGACTCTGAGAATGCTAGAGAGAGACAGAGAAAATTACGTTTTTATTGCCACTTGATTGTCAAATTAAAGAAAATAATGTGAAAAGAGTGCCTAACATTTCCTGATGGTTGTGGGAGGGGTGGTGGGTGGGGAGGAGGAGCTAGAACTGACAGACAGATGGCTCCTCCCATCCTGCACGGCACACCGCTGGTCATCCATCCTGTTGCTCTGGAAACGACTCAGTAAGTCAAAGAAACCCTCGTCTCCTAACATGTCTGTACTTCCATGCTGAGGGCAGAAAGGTCAAAGGTTAAAGAAAACAACAACAGCTACCTCTCAGTCCTCTATGAGCACAATTTTGTAACCAGTACTTTCGATTTATGAACTGTTCTCAAGAAAAAACTGTTCCCTCATTTTAACAATTTAACACAAATAAATATTATTAGACCAAGTAACTCTCCACATAAACAAGTAAAACATTTAAAAAAGAAATCAGAATATGACGCATTTCTTTCTTTATATATACTGTACATTAAAAAATATACAAAAAATAAAACGATAATCTGTTTAATTAAAATAAATCTGAAATAAAATATAAATATTAGACTTACACTTGAATGAAAATGATAAATGTTGTATTGGCAACTAACTAAAATAAATTAAATTAAAGCTAAATAGAGAGTAAAAACAAAAACTAATAAAAATGACAAACAACAAAATCTCTAACATAAAAAAAAGAATTCTAAATATGAATACAATAATAGTAAATAAATAATACATACTAAAATAACACTACTACCCAACAAGGCTATGGCTCTGACAATATGACAAAAAAAATGTCTGTAGTTGATTGTATTGTGAAAAGTGGGCGTTACAAACAAGAAATGGAGACCTTAAAGGAGTAATTCACTTTTTAAAAAATTTTTGCTGATAATTTACTCACCCTCCCATGTCATCCAAGATGTCCATGTCTTTCTTTCTTCAGTCGAAAAGAAATTAAGGTTTTTAATCGATCGGTCATTTTCAAAAATAAATAAAAAAGTTTACGTTTTATGAGCGCAAATGCTCGCCTTGCTCTGTTCTGTAATGACTGTTCTGTGAGACCTTTTCAACGTAATTGCGTATTACGTGACGTCACGAAAGAGCATCACAGAACAGAGCAAGGCGAGCATCTGTGCTTATAAAACTTAAACTTTTTTATTTATTTTTGAAATGACAGATCGTTTCGCTAGATAAGACCCTTATTCATCGTCTGGTCTCGTTTAAAGCCCTTTGAAGCAGCACTGAAACGGTCATTTGGACCTTGAACCATTTGGGTCCCATTGAAGTCCATTATATGGAGAAAAATCCTAGAATGTTTTCATCAAAAACCTTAATTTCTTTTCGACCGAAGAAAGAAAGACATGGACATCTTGAATGACGTGGGGGTGAGTAAATTATCAGCAAAAGTTTTTTTAAAAGTGAACTAATCCTTTAACTTGAATGTGAGTTTGTGGTTTACTGTGGTCTATTTTGGTTATTAGTTAACGTGATCATTATGTGATGGTGATTTATTTGGAATAATGTGCACTCAATCATGCTCAATAAGATCAGGAATGTCAATTAAGGAATATAAAGTAATTTTGGTAACACTTTACAATAAGGTCTCATTTTAGTTAATGCATTAAAGGCATAGTTCACCCAAATATGAAAATTCTGTCATCATTTACTCAATCTCATGTTGTTCCCAACCTGTATGAGTTTCTTTCTTCTGTTGAACACAAAGATGATATTTTGAAGAATGTTGGTAACCAGACAGTTGATGGTAGCCATTGACTTCCATAGTATTTTTTCTTTCCTACTGTGGAAGTCAATGGCTACCGTCAACTGTCTGGTTACCAACATTCTTTAAAATATCTTCTTTTGTATTCAACAGAAGAAAGAAACTCATGCAGGTTTGGAACAAATTGAGCACGAGTAAATGATGACAAAAGTTTCATTTTTGGGTGAACCATCCCTTTAACTAACATGAACTAACAATGAACAAACTGTTTTTACAGCATTTGTTAACTTTTGTTAATGTTAATAAAATAAAAAAATCATGTTCGTGTTAGTTCACAGTGCATTAACCATTAACAGATATAACCTTTGAATGATTAATTATTAATCATCATTTACTATGATTAATAAATGCTGTGCAAGTATTGTTACCGTAATTTGAGTATTCTATTTGTTTTAGTAAATGTGCTGAAAGTACTTTGTTCTGTGGAGCTTCCCGTGTGTTGCTGGTATCCTGCAGGATTTTACTGGAGCTACTCTGCAGCTTATGCTTTTTTCCTCGGAAACGATTGACAAAAGAGAGCTTTGAGGACGACTTGGCCATTGTGGATTTGGACTGCTTAAAGAGGATGTCACTTGTCCACTTCTGACCCTGCAGGACAGAGATTCAATTACTCTATGAATCCTGATGCTGAGATCAGAAAACATGGATTTATGCTTGATGATGACTATACATGTAGATTATGAATCAAATAAATACACTACTGATTGAACTAAGGGTACAGCGCAAGAAGGATTTCAACATTCGGCTGCACTCACATTCATGTTGATCTTGTCAGGTGTGAGTTTCAGCAGCTCTAGGTTCTCCATACTGTGTCGTCGGCTCATCCTGGGCCTGGCTCCTGGAAAAAACATGGCCAAAAACTTGTTTATTCTTCATTACAACTTCATGTTTGAGAACAACTATACAGAAGAGGCTGAGATGGTACTTCTGAAGGAAGTGCTGTACCGTGCATGTTGTAGTCGATCTCTTTGTTATCCGACAGGACTGAATTGTTTGTGCTGTAACTGAGGCCGAGCACCATCTGAAGATCGGAGACGTTCATGCGAGCAGTGAGCTCACCGCTACGATCTCCAGTCTGTATAAAAGACAATAAGGGCATTTCGATATAAAAACTTCACTTTTGCTATTATTGTGTTAAATGACAAAAATCCTAATGTCTAGCTACCAATGAGTGTGCAGCTGTACGTACCTCTTTTGAGATTTCTAAGTGCCTCTCTGCAAAGTGCATGGCCTGGTCATGATTCCCTAGTGCTGTATGTGCGTTTCCCAAACTCCAGCAGGCCCTTCCTTCACCGATCCTGCAGAAAAACACATTCTTAGTATGCAAATGATTACGCCTCAAGAATTGCACACAACTTTTGTGTGCAATTATAAATCCTTAATTCTTCTACTACTACTACTAATGCGTGAAAGCACCTGTCGTTGAGGTCCTGAGCGATGATAAGATGTTTGAGATGGTAGTCGATAGCTCTCTCAAAGTCCTGCAGCAGTGTGTACGTGTTACCCAGACTGTAGCAGGCCTGAGCCTCCACCGCCAGATCCTTCAGCTGCCGAGCCAACTGCAGAGCCTTCCTGCACTCAGAACAATATCACTGTCAGAGCTCAGCCACAAAGTCTTACATTGATTTTACAAATCCTGTGCTGTGGTTAAGTTACAATAAAATTAATATTGTATGTTCAAACTAAATCCCATGCAATCTCAAAATAAATTACATATATTAAACTTAAATATACAGGCTGGGGTACACATTCAACTACAAAACAGTGTAACTGCAAGACATGTTTTATTCAATACAGTACATTCATATGTATTGAAATTGCTTTATGTCTTGGTATATCAATATATATGAATGAGAGGTTGAATATTGGATTTTGCTAAAATGATAACGCGTTTAAAGAAAGGCAATAAAAAGATTATTGTTCTGACACTAGTAAAAATCTATATCGAACTTGTTAAATAATAGAACCTTTTCACATTTCACATTGAAATTCCTCATAGTTGGGTAACCTTCTATAGCGGTGAATGAGAGACTGCATTAAAAAAAAGAGAGAGAGAGAGAGATTGATAACGGCAATCAGAAGAGAGAAAGATGTCAATTTTACCATCACTCCCACAGCCGCTGTATTAGAAACACCCTTAACAGCAGCGTTAACTAGTTTTGAGTAATTTGATGCATATGTAATATAATACAAAGTATAGTGTTATCAATATACATAAATCAAAAAATAAAAATGTAAAAATACTTCACAGGTTTTACGATGCTGATGACCGTTAAAACGTATCATCACAATCTGTGAAAAGGGTCAATATTCTTAGTCTTTCCTTCCTGTGACAGGATGGCCCTGAGAGAAGCTACCAGAGTTTACATTAAATTAAATGTCAGATAGTTTTTTGTGTAACCAAGAAAAGCAATAATATCCAGAAGAAAAAATATATATAATTAATTCAATTCTAAACATCTAATTTAAAAAAAATTCAAATACACTTCAAATTCAAATTTTTCTAAAGATGTTTTGTGTAAACACTCTGATGCATATTCAAGTGTTCATTTTCCATTAAGATCGGTTTTAGTTATTTGATGCTATAAAAATGGGATGAATGTTATGATCAGCAGCCTTGCATGATGAGTCTGCAGGAGAGGGAGTATGTTCGGGAACCTGAAACAGCGGCTCCTCCTCAGGATCACTACTGCACAGGCTCCAGGTGACATAACTACCGTTTCTGGGAAATTTACTACTGACGGCATCTACCGTTTCTGGGATATTTTGTCTTAATTTTTCTACACTGGAAGGAAATGGAATCACACTTTTTACCTGAACCCTGGACTAACTTAAAAAAAAGAAAAAAGAAAAACCCAAGACACAGACCCTATAAAATTAGACCCGAGCTAATGGAGAAGATGATAATAACATTGTCAGAGAATTTTTATTATATGCATTTGTTTTAAATAATAAAATATTGTTAAACGCACAATAATGGAAAGCTTATTGAAAAGTTGGCTTTTTTTTTTTTTAAGAATTTGTGTTCTATCATTTAAGTTACACCATGTCAACACCGGAACAGCTTGAGGCTGTCTACACTGGACGACAGTTGCAAATCCATTTGTACTTTGTGTCAGAAGTAGCATGAGATCTTACCGTATGTCAAAAATTTAACTGGGCATCAGTTTACTGTCGGGAATTTGTAGTGTCGCTTCCAGAGTAGACAGCATCCCTGATTATATTGGGTTCTGTTTACCTTTGTCATGTTGCATCGTAGGCTTGCGTCTGGTATAGACACTGTGTTATTTAAGACTTTATATGACCTTAAATTTTATCATACTGAATTTAAGACTTTTTAGGACCCACAGAAAATCCATATCAAACCCCTACACCAAGCACAACCGTTGTTGAGTAGTCACACCATAACAGCTTGAGGCTGTCTACATTGGACATGACAAAGCAACCATTGCAAATCCATTTGTCCTTCATGACAGAAGTAGCGCAGACACTTGGAGTATGTCAGAAATAGAATGGCATACAGTCTGGGAATTTATCGTGAATTTATCAAGTGTAGACACTGATTATAATGGGTTCTATTTTGCGCTGCTCCTGTCAGGTTTAGAAACGGTGTAACCCTGTCCTAACAGGCCTGTAATACCCTCTCTCTCAAAAAAGATTTAAAATATTGCCCTCACCTGTAATGTTCTGCAGCCCTCTCAAACTCCCCAAGGAATATGCAAGCGTTTCCAAGGTTGCAGTAAGCTCTCCTTTCTGCAGACCGGTCACCAAACTCTTTAGCAATAAGCAGACGCTGGAAGACAAACGGTTCACACACAGGGTAGTGTGAGTGCTTTTGCACTGCCTTACACAGATTAATTTATTACACAGAACACTCACCTGTTCATGAGAGGCCACTGCATCCCTGAAGTTTCCTAGCAGGTAGTATGTGTTCCCCAGGTTTCCGTAAGTTCTCCCCTGTGCTGCTCGGTCTCCAAGCTCCCTCACAATGCATAGGTCCGCCCTAAAGAATTAGAGAAAGGAAAGAGGATGTAAACACTCTGTACCACACATGCAAACAATGTCCACTTATGTGAGTGTTGGTGGGACATTTACTCGTAGTATTCAGAGGCTTTTTGAAGTGCTGTCGTGACCTCCTCAGGGAAGTCTCCAGGTTCTGCGCCGCTCCAGCAGACGCTCTTTCCCTTGGCATGGAACACATTTCCAAAATTATAAAGTGCTCTGGCCTGCCCCACCTGTAATAAAAAAGCAAATTAAATAAGAGAAACAAAGAAACAAAAACCCTACGTACTACTAAGCATGTGAACCCTAGATGTTAATCTCCAAGTACCCAGGTGCACTTCACAGAACTTGCTCTCATTAAATTCACCAAAATCAATTTCTCATTAACAATTTACTTCTTTGACTTTAGGGTAAACCACAACTTAGTCATTTATTCATGAGATTCACACAACTGTATGATTGAAATATTCAGCAATGATTATTTTACATTCACAACAAGTTTTATATAATTAAAGCATTAAAGGGCTAGTTCACCAAAAAATGAAAATTCTTTCATTAATTATTCACCCTCATGTCGTTCCAAACCCATAAGGCTTTCGTTCATCTTCGAAACACAAATGAAGATCTTTTTGATGAAATCTGAGAGCTTTCTGTCCCTCCATTGACAGCTATGCAACTACCACTTTGACTAAACAGAATTTTTCTAAACAATTTCGAAGCTTTCTGTTGCAGCACTAATATTATTGCCTCATCAGGAAGAATTGCTAGTCATAGTGTTTTTCATTTGCAAAGCTGCTTTAGATGAGAGCATCATTGAATAATGCTAAATGAATAAATGTAAAATGTAATATACTCCATTATGGTAAGCTATGGTCTATTGTGTTGATTAAATTGATCACTCACCTTGTCACCCAATTCCCTGGCAATATCTAAATGTCTCTGGCAGCAGACCACTGCCTCATCAAAGCGTCCCAAAACCTTTAATGTGTTCCCCAGGTTACCGCTGGCTTTGGCTTCACCAGGCCGATCCCCGGTGGTCCTGAGAGAACAAATCAGTACTTAGTGCTGTCATTAACATTCAATACAAATATTATACAATTATCATTAAAAACAATAATTTGGGGGTTGATTCAGAATTCGTGATATCTAGGCATGCGCAACACACAAAACTTCTCACACAGAGTACCAAAATTAGTTCTCTTTAGTTTTTTTAATTAGTTTCAAATTAGTTTTCTTGCGCTTTAATATTTAAATTGGCAAGGCTTAAAAACACATGCAAAAGATAGACTTTCGTGACGATGATCGGGACAGTGACAGTTCCGTCAATTGTCTTGAGCGTCGTTCACGCTGGCAGTCGAGTATTGTCGAGCCCTGCTATATTTTGTACAGGTTTCATTTTGTTTTGGCAAGTATTTAATTATTTTACCCAGAGAAAATCATTGGATTATGCAACAGACATTATACAACTCAGTGCCTTGCCTTCACAGTTAATTAAACAAAACAATCAGTAATCTTACTGGCCCCAAACGGTTGAACAGTAGTGTAGTATAGTATACTGTAGGTCTCTGGATACAACAATTGCTAAAAAGTTGTGTGAGTATACCTAGTTAGTGTAAGATCATGGTGGTGGAACTCCAGAGCTTTACTATAGTCTTGCAAGTGGAAGTAGGCATTGCCCAGCTGACTGTAGATGGCGCTTAGAACCTGCAGGTCTTCTGTGCCAACCTGCATGGCGGCCTCGAAGAAAGAAACGCCAGCGACGTAATCCCCGACCTTGCACAGACGCTCCCCCTCCAGAGCCAGGTCCAAACAGGATGCCTCCATCCTGCAGAGGGCAGCACAAACTATTGTTTATTGTTGACAAGCTTTTTAATGTCTCAGCATGAACACCGGTAGAAATAAAATAAGGTCATTATGGAAGCATACAAAAACCCCACATAGTGCAAAGGACAACGCTCCATTTATAAATCTGACATATTCATTTTCAAACACTGGGAAAATTCAACTAAATTATATGAAATGGCTGCCATGATAAACTATTGATTCCTTTGTGCTGGGAAATGTGTTCATCATGCAAGATCTATTTCTGGATATAATTTATATACATTTCATATAATTTTAAAAAGTTAGCATTATTAATCTAATACTGGTCAGCAGCATAGGATCCTTAAAACTTCTCAACCTTTTTTAATCTAACAAGTTAAATGGTAAAAAAAGGACTATATTTAACCACTATTTCACGGTACATTATTCCCTACACACATAAAAAAAAAAACTAGTTAGTCCGTTAGAGTTTGTAGAGGCCCTACCTGGTGCCTCCCCGTCTCACACAACCAAAGAAAACTGGACATGTGAAAGGCATCTATAATGCTTTGTTGTCTCCTTAAAAAGTCCTCTGATGGGTCTGTAATCTCCAAAACCAACCGTCCCAAACATACAAACATAACGATGAAGCTGCCAATCAACCAAACTACAGACTCAAATGATTTAAAAAAGAATATTCTACACAGCAGTTGTCCATCATACAACGTCACATTGGACGTCTTTGAGGGCAGAGGTTGAAGATGGCTTTGGCAAAAACTGTCATGCTCAGCACTTGCACAGCTAATCTGATTGTTTCTGCTTTCCACTGTCGTGTGTGATTAGCGCACACCGAGAGAGGAACAATAGTGAGATTAGACCCACTGCATTCGCTTCTGATGTCATGAAACTTGCAATGCAACGATCATTTCATCACGGGACTGATCAACCATAAATGTTTTTATCATTTGCATAAAAGACGCTCAGAAACAGTGAATGCAGTTACAAACTGATCTCTGAAAATTAAATTATTATGATTATTTATAAAATTCACGTAACTGAAATCCCATTTAGTTGTACCCCGGATTCACAAACTAAATAAGTTTATAATAAGTTTATGTCTATCTTTTTAGAGATGGCCTAGGCTTAAATTGGCTTAATTGCTATGAGTGACAGATGTTTGCCGAGGACTGACGAGAAAAAAAAAAAACTCACTCAAGGGTTGTAGAACAGAATATAGACAATCATCATAAATTATTCAATCGTTATTATATTGAGCAAATTAAGGCACACTTGCTTTCTCTCATACACACGCAATACAATTTCACATTTATACCACCTTTATGTTAAAATGAAAACCTTAATTCAGATCCAACATTTGGTTTTATTCTGCCACTAGATCTCTTTCACAATATCAGATCAAACACCTTCCCGATAAAAACGTAATTTTCAAAAACGAAGGGAGATGACGTTATGGCAATCAATTAGCAATGATTTATAGAATTAATGAAAAGTTTATTTACTTATATACTTATTTTCAGGTGGAGATAAATTACATGTTTGTAGCCTGTTAATCTAATACAGTGCTAAATAAAAATTCTATGTTTAAGTGTTATATAAATACTATTTTGGTCCACTTTTGATACTAAGCATGAAAAAGTGTCTTAAATGAGTTAATACTGGACTAGCACCAAAGACCTTAAAAGGCGCATTACAACTACAAGAAAATGTAATTCAAGTTTCGCATGCCTACCTGTAGTGGACAAAGGTACGGCTCTCATTCTGCATGCTAAGCACTGCACTGCTCACAGCCATTGAAGAGCATTATGAAGTACTGATCCCAGCCAAGTCCAGAAAGTAATCCATCAGAGAAGAATAGTGAATCGAATTCCAGAAAGAAAAAAAAAGAATTTAAAAAAACTTGGATAACTTGGAAACTTGAATACACTTCCGAAGTCTCTGATGTTTTCCAGTGGCAGAGTCCAGTGCGCTACAGATGAGCTTATCCAGACTTATATTCACCACAGCAGTGGGTCTGGGAAGTGTGTGTTAGTGTGTGTTGTTGTGTGTTTTGTCCAGGATGTTCTTCCGGAGCTCTCTGTGAAGAGAACACAAAATGTCGAGTGTGAACCCTCATTCTGTGCGTAATGCCATGGCAACACCACTGAGCGGCAGACACACATGCAACGGAGGCAGATATTAAGTGTGTGTGTGTCAGCAGCGATGTGTATGTGAAAGCTAAACCAAGGGAGCCCAACAACAAGAGAGAAAGCAAGAGTGATCAGCCCATAAACACAACTGATTATCTGCCATGCATGCGGGCCAGTACCAAAGCATAAAAAAAAAAACATTTCCTTGTTTTTGTCAAGAAAATAGTTTTGGTCACCTTTCTCTTACAAATCCACACAGATGTAAAAGAATTATAGTAGGGAAAAAAGACCATTCTAAACTCTAATGGTGAGTGTCGGTCACTTTCAAACATATTACACCTCTGTGACATTTGGAAAGCTGGTTTGTCATTGCCAAACTAATCCAGAAACAAGATAATCAGCTTGAGGAACCATATAGACATGTTCACTAAAACATTCAGTCTATATACTACTTATATTTGTGCAAATAATGCACAATGTTGTTGTGGCCTGTCATATTTTCTAGTGCATAAAGTCACAACGAAAAGGAACTTAAGACAGATCTTTCTTCAGTAAGGTGACATACTTTGAGTGTAACAGATTATTGTAAATTAAAACAATTAGGGCAAGGACATGCTTCTATCCATTGGCTGTTGATTAGATATTGAAATGTGAGTGTTGAACTCAATTTAATGCGCACCTTGCAGTAGATTGTGGAGAGGCAAGGTATAAGCAGATAGAAAGATTGGAGAAATCCTGCATACCTCACTGCAGAGAGAAGTCTGTTATTTTCCTCCGAAGTTATGACATTTTCATTAAAAATTAATTAAGAGGTCAAAAAAAGTTTAAAACATTTGAATCATTCACAATATAAGATCAATTACAAACTAGGGTGAATTTACATTTCAAGCTGACTTTAATGTGTATTAAATTTAAAATAAACATGAAACATTTCCTTTCATAATGTGGCAAAACTGGATATTAAATGGGGGGGGGAGGGGGAAGTAGGTCAGGACTTCTGAAGTAAAAATCCCATTTATTTTCTTCAAAGGGAAATGGACTTTTAAAGTTATAAACCATTAAAGACAGATCTACTATAAGCTACAAGATTGTTGTTAATCAATGTATAGCCTATGCTTTTGTTGAAGCCATCTGCCAGTATTTTCAACTTATTTTAAAATATCATGTTAACAGAATTCTGACAAGAAACTAAATTACCCATGATTCTGCAGAGAAATCTCCACCAATCACCACTCACCCATTCTCCATGAAGAATTGCAAATGATGTAATAGAGTCAGTCTCCCTATTTTCTCAAACTACAAAATGTGTGTAATGCTTCATGGAATTGTAGTTCTCTCCCTCATTAAAGCAACTGTATACAGTCATATTTTCAAGTTTGTAAAGATGAGATTAATCTCATTGTTGGTTGTTTTGGCTCATGCTTATAACTCTTTAAAGGATTAGTTCACTTTTTAAAAAAAAACTTTTGCTGATAATTTACTCACCCCCATGTCATCCAAGATGTCCATGTCTTTCTTTCTTCGAAAAGAAATGAGTTCTTCGAAAAAAAATTCAGTCGAAAAGAAATTAAGGTTTTTGATGAAAACAGTCCGGGATTTTTCTCCATATAATGGACTTCAATGGACCCCAAACGGTTCAAGGTCCAAATGAGCGTTTCAGTGCAGCTTCAAAGGGCTTTTAACGATACCAGACGATGAATAAGGGTCTTATCTAGCGAAACGATCGGTCAAGTTTATAAGCACAAATGGTCGCCTTGCTCTGTTCTGTGATGCGCGTTCGTGACTCTCCTGTTCAAACTCGTTCATGAAAATGAATGAATCTTTTTGAGTAATTTCGTTCATTCAACGAATTAAATGAACAAAATGACTCGAAAAAAGATTTGTTCATTCTGATGAACGAGTTCGAACAGGAGAGTCATGATGAACGCGCATCACAGAACAGAGCAAGGCCAGCATTTGTGCTTATAAACTTTAAACTTTTTTATTTATTTTTGAAATGACAGATCGTTTCGCTAGATAAGACCCTTATTCATCGTCTGGTCTCGTTTAAAGCCCTTTGAAGCCGCACTGAAACGGTCATTTGGACCTTGAACTGTTTGGGGTCCATTGAAGTCCATTATATGGAGAAAATTCCTGGAATGTATTCATCAAAAACCTTAATTTCTTTTCGACTGAAGAAAGAAAGACATGGACATCTTGGATGACATGGGGGTGAGTAAATTATCAGCAAAAGTTTTTTTTAAAAGTGAACTAATCCTTTAATGGAACAAAATTCTTCTGGAACCAAGGCTGCCAAAAAAAAAAAAATGGGCAGGCAGGCACAGTTAAACACTCTTTTTATTTTTTAATCAATCAGAAATTGATTAGATCAGAAACACTGGTCTCTATAAAAATAATTTAAAAAAAAACTCCCAGACTTAAGTCGAAACACAGCATGAATCAGAACAAGATAACCCTTGGTAAATGGGCAAGAGCAACATTTTCTTGATGACAACAACAATAAAAGAGAAACACACACTTAGTCTCAATCAAGAGAACTAATAAACTGCCTGCTTAAACATGTTACAACATTTGTGCCAAAGACCTTCAAATCCATTGTATCCTCATTTTTCATTATGAAGAACAAAATGAACATCAAAACACTGAGTCAGTTACAAAACTGGTTTGTGTGTCATAATTCTAACAGAAAAACAGCTGTGTGGTTCTCATAGTACCTCAGATACAGGTTAGCTCAACAAGATGTATGAATAGAGGTTAGAAAGAAGACAAACACAAGCTGCACCTTCCATGACACACAGGAAGTTATGATGAGTTCACTGTCATCACATTATGCATGACTGTCACTTGACAGCTGTTACTGAGGTAGCTTTATACACACTTGTGAGCAGTAACAAGTAAACATTCGTCAAATTCAACACAGAGTTTTCCATTGCATTGTGCCAGGAGGATAACGTTAGGTATGTTGGCCATGTTAGCATTTTGAAGAAGAATATTGTCTGAATAAAGATAACTTAGATAGACGGGTAGATGTTTAAACGTTAATAATGAATTGAAGCTGTACTGTATGCCCAAGCAAACTTATAACGTTAATTCTGGAAAAACAACAGCAAAAAACAGAAGCAAATAACACGGTGTCAGTCGTCATTCATAAAGCAGTAGTCTCACCCATGTCTCACTCCCAAAGCAAATAGCGTTAAAAGAAAGCCCAGGATTAACGTTAAGAAAGAACAATTTCTATACAATCCATCCATACAGAAGGTATAAAGCACGTAAAAACAACAAGCTTGAACATGCGTAACGCTGACTTCTGTAAAGTTACTGTAAGTTAAGTTACAAACCTAACGTTAAACAAAACCAGAGAGGAAAAGCACAAACATTGCAATATTGCTTGTAGAATACAAAAGTATTACCATAGTATCGCTCTAGGGCCCAGGAGAAATTACTTTTTTTAAATAAATAAAACAACCCGTGTTCCATTTTAATGAAATCCTAATATGCAAGATATCCGCGCGCGATGAAGTTTAAATTTCGGCTTTTCAGTGGATATGATCAGTTTGTTGTGACGTGCTGCTCTGGCTTAACGGCCGTTACGGGCCAAACTTCATTCATACTCACTTAAACTCCTCCGATTCCCCACCAATCCTTCTCTCGGTTCCTCGTCTTACAACCAACAGAATCAATAACGCAAATCAGTTAAATCTGAACATGTTGTAAGAACCGATGAACTAAAACTGTTCGCGTTTAAATTAATACTTGACTCATCGAAGCGATTTAGAGAAAGAAAACTTTACACAAACCCGGATAAAGGGGGAGTGCCGATGCGTGGTTGTAACTCGACTGGCCAATCAGAGCACATAATTCAAATATAACCACTCCCCGTGTGAATCACCAATGAAATTTGAATGTTTTATCGTTCTACTTTTTGTCGAAAAACACTTTGTAACTCCTCTCCTTCAACAAGAGACTGTTTTATTTAGCTTTAATGGTCGAGTAAGACAATAGAGGTCATTAAAATTAAACGGCAAATTAAAACATTATCTAGCTATTTTAAATGAATGAAACAGTTTTTCAGCAGGGCTGACTGACAGCTGATCTCGAGTCTTCACGTTCCCATATCAACCACTGTTCGTCCCACCCCTGTGCGCGTAGCACCTGCCCAAAGAATCAGCATCAGATACGGCATTTATTATTTAAAATGCTCAAGATGACCCTGCACTATAGGCTTGAGAAACTAGACAGAGCCTTCATTGTACCTTCCCAATAAGCTGTTCATCAATTTATAAGACCGCCGAACACAAGCAAGAGGAGTGCGCAAATACTTGTATGACCCTTAGAAACCCATATGGGACAAGCATAAAAAGTAAGTGCAATGTCATATTATTAGACTTAGCGGTGTAGTGTTATTTTTTCTAGTTTCTTGTAATTTATTTAGCCAGCATCATAATAGTTGCAAATAATTCCCATTTATTGTCATATAAATATAATTACAAGATATATTATATAATTGAAAAACACAAATGCACTTGCATTTGTAACAGTTTACTTTTTGTGTATTCTTGTTGCTAAGAAATGAATAGAGAAGCGCGGAGCAGGTCTGATGGAGCGTCAGCGGGAGAAGCAGAGGATATGGACGGAGAAGATGACGCTCACAGCAGACCTTCATCAGTGCTGTGGGAAAGACACATTGAGCAAAGTATATTTGTGGATATCAGTGATGATGACAGCCTGCATTTCAGCGACATGCAGGGCGCCTTCACTGTCCACCTCTCACAGGACACTGGTGCACCTGAGAGCCCGCAACTCACTGGTAAGAAATACTTAGATCTGTATGAAATCCCCAGTTTAATTTATTTTATAACTACAATGGAACTGCCATGGTTTTTGTACATAGTAGCCTACCATATTACCACCTTTTTGGACATGTAGGCTACTGCAATAACATAGCCTAGTTTTTTTTTTCACTGATAAAAAAGTAGCTATAAGGTTTTCAGTAGCCTAACATAATTCATTACATATATATAGCGCTTTTCTGGACACTCAAAGCGCTTTACATAGAGGGGGGGGGGGGGGGGGGGGATCTCCTCCACCCCCAATGTGCAGCATCCACCATGGAGCAGGCTATCATGTGTACCACAGCCATTTCAACTTAAATTACATTAAGCTGACTTTAAAAAATGAGTTGAATCTTTTACAACTTTAAAGAAATTGAAAATTGCTTTGAAATCGAAATTGAATGAAAAAAAATATTTTGATGAGTTAAAACAATGTAAAAACATATGTTCTCATAACTTATTAATCAATCTCTTTTTTTACAGTCTATGATATGCAGAAATACAGCAAAACAGTAAACTTGTGAACTATTGTTACAACCTAAAATAAGTGTTTTCTATTTTAATATATTTTTTACTCCAGACCAGTCTTTAATATCACATGCTTCTTCAGAAATCATTCTAATATGTTGATTTGGTGCTCAAGAAACATTTATTATTATAATCAATGTTGAAAACATTTGCGCAGCTTATAAGTCCCCATGAAATCATAATTGATGTTTTTTGGCTTTTATGAATATGTTATCCTTACTGTTATCTATAGTGTGCTCCAAAACAACGACAAAATACGTATTTAGAAGATATAATCATTCAAAACTTATAGTAGGCTATCTCATTTCCGCCAATATTTATCAATGATTTTGATGACATCACTCTGCGCTTCAGCATCTCATCAGATTTTCTGTCCAATCAAATGCCCTCTAGAATCTAAAGTATCCCGCCCCCAAGTCACTGAAGCTGCAGCTAAAATCTGTCACTTGTCCACACCAGGTCCACACATTTACTTTTTTCTACATGGTGAATGGCAAAAAAAGAGTATGGTAATCATTCAGAATTTATGATTTAAGTTATAAAAACTCCCACTGACTTTGACTGAATGCGTTTAAAACCTGATTGCCATGATGTCATGACCCAATGCCGGCTAGATCTCCTTTACAGTTTTGCCAAAAACACTTTAACACTACTCATTTGCTTAAAAAGTGAAATCCTGTTTCAGTGTCTTCTAATGGCTTTAAATTATAACATTTTACCAAAACATGAAACATTTTAACAAAACCTTTTTATTTCCTGTACAGATAATGCAGATCTGTCAGAGTCATGTGAGACTGAAAAGGGCTCATCAGAGAGTGTCAAATCAGTCAAAAGTGAACACACAGAGCATTCAAACACCAGAAACAGGAAGGGAAACGTAATCATGGTGCCAATGCAGAAACTCAAAACTGCAGCAAAGCCAATCATTGGAGCACATGAGGATGATGCTGTCAACACTAGTGATGAAGAACATGAAGAGCTCCCGTATGATGGTATGCACACCAACAACAAAACAGAGACGAATTTAAAATCATCTCAATGTGAAATGGTTTCTGTGATGTCCAGTCAGGCTTTCACTACACTTGATAAGTTTAGTAGGGAAATTGGTAATGCAAAAGAAACAGAGGCTTGCCAGTCTAATCTTACTCATGCTCTTCTATCTAATCATAAAGCAATAGAGGACATGGCTCCTCCCTTAGCCACACCTATTCAACCTGCAAACCACATCACTGACTTCCTGCTTAGACACTTCACCCAGGAGGAGCTGCTTAACTCAAGCAGGATCATTGAAGCAGAGACACTACCTGAGATGTCTTTGATGGACAGCATTGATGAAACCGTGCTGAGTAGAGCTTCTCGGGCTCCACAGGTGGGAATAGGAGAGAGGGGGAAGATTCCGGATGTGATGGAGGAACCTGATCCCAACACTTCTGGAAGTGATGGACTGGTTGAAATTAACATTCCAGATGAGTCGAGCTCATCTAAGAAACCTGGAACGACTTGCATCATTGATAATGATGATAAAGAATGTCCTAAGCAGAACAGCAGTGCTAACTCTCTAGATCTATCTAAAGCTGATGCACAGAATCCTAAGTGTTCCTTCAGCAGGACCAGGTCCTACAGTGAGCTGAAATACGGACAGGGGAAGGTGCATTACCCCCTACCTGACTTCTCTAAAGTGGCACCTAAAGTCAAAATACCAAAAGGTAATGGAAGCGTTAAACCCGTCAGCCAGTCACCAGCTATGGCCCGAGCCCAGTCGTCCCCAGGCATTCTGGGTAAATCCACCTCCTCTTGTAAAGCTACAGCAGATATCATCAGCAGGGTTTTAGAGGACTCCATGCCCCCGGAGAAGCACAATGTGTTTACAGACAAGGAAGTAGCGCATCAGTTACAGGTGACTATATTTACAACACTGCTTATATGAATAGAAGATCTTTCACATGATTCGAGTCAGGCATCAAGTTTTGACCTTAAAATAAAAAGCACTGAAGTGTGACAGAAAGGCAATCTTACAAGAACGTGAGAAGTGTATAAAGTAAACTGTGTAAATAGCAGTGTTGGGGGTAACGCATTACAAGTAACTTGAGTTGTATAATCAGATAACTTTTTTAATGTAATGAGTAAAGTAACACATCATTGTGTTTTTTGTTCATACAATGACAGTCTAATGTTGTTTTGGACCCAATTGACTTTCATTGTATGAACAAAAAATCATCAAAAGGTTAAAACTTTTAAAAAAATTGACCCTTTCATTTGTTTGCAGGCTGAATATGACAGATTGCTCGCTAAATACACAGAAGCTGAAAACCTAATTGGTCAGGTGAGACTCAAGAGGATTCTTTAAAAGTTGGATCTTTCATTAATGTTGAAACATTTAGATGTTTATACATCTGTCTTTATAATCTCAAACAAAAGGCAGAATACCAGACTAAAGTATAAACATTATCATACACAATATGCCTGTATAATATCTACTCTTACATAGTATAAAGATATGATTCGCATTTCAACATATCTTCATTTTAATCTGATTTGCAGCCCAATTTGAGCAGATTATATTGTTGCTTTCTTTTAAGCAGCAGATTCATGCTTCCAGTGAGCCGTCTGTGTCCATCGACTGGAACAATGCAACTAGCAACAATGACAACACCAAACTGACAGCAAATATCCCACAAGCACCAGCCGCAGGCAAGAAGCCCTTGTATTTCTTTCTCCAGCTGAATACTGTAGTACAGTGTAACCCTGGCAGCAGAGAAACCCTGCCAGGGAAATTTGAGCTAACATTAAACAGAGAGAGTGAATCAAGAAACATTGTTAAGCGATCATCGGGTGGTTTAAACATAAAATGATCACAAGTGCTATAAGATACAGGATGTATGACTTGTGTTTAGATATTTTACACTTTCATTTGCATTTGTGTCCTCACATCTTGAGTTCAACAGGTCCAAGTGAGAAGCCTCTGTACAACTCTGTACCTGTGCAGACTAAATCACAGAGCCTGACAGATGGAGAAAGACTAACCTCAGAGCTCAAAGACATCATCAGATCATTTACGCAGAAGGTACAGACAAGTTAGCAAGACCTGTCTTCAAAGATGTGCCTTATGTTTTTAGTTCTCTTAAACATGCATTCAGCTTTTGCATTGATGAGTGCATGATGCATCTGTATTTTTTTTCTTTTCCAGGTGGATGAATTCAAAACATGTGTCACCACCATGTCAATGAATGTGGAGGAGCAACAGATGGTAACTGTACATACTGAATCATGAATTGCACAAAACCATTTTTATACTACAGTTTTATCATAATGGGGAAAAAGTAAACGTTTCATCTTGTTTGGTGGATATCTCCGCAGGTGCTGAAGAGCATGATGGAGGCCCAGGATCAGTTGGAGAGGAATTACCTCACAAAGAGGGAGGAGCATCGTGCTCTGGAGATGCAGAACTACAGGGGTCTAGCCAGAAACACAGGAGAGTTTGACCCTGACAGGTAGACACACATCAGTTCCTACTTCAGTTTCATCACGACTTTAAATGTAATGGTTATATCTTTTTGCTTTTGTAAATATAGTTCACAATTGCGCTACATGTCGGAGCACTGCCTACAAAGCTATCGACTCCAACATTAAAAATGTTTTTAATAAAAAATAATAATCTAAAACTAAAAAGTCATACTGTACATAGGCACAATTTATATTTGTTTATAAAACTAATTTCAGTCATACACTGTCTGCATTTGCCTTTACATTAAAAGGTTTCAAAAACCTTCAGAAACAAACTCGTTCAAGTGTGTCCAATCATTTGACAGATAGGGTGTAATTGTATTTAGACTGATTCCTGTAAGTCTAAAGTCGGTCAAAACAAGGAAATAAAACTGTCATGGGTCAGAGGGTCAACCTGCAAGTGTTGTGTATTCACGTTTGTGTTTAAGGGAGGTCGAGGGGCAGATTTTCAGGATAGGCATGCACCTGGAGGACATAAAAGAGCAGATAGACAGAAACGTCTGCCATGTTTACTATCCTCCTTCGTCATCCTCCACTCCATCTCCTCGTGAAAATATCCCTCTCTCATCATCCCATCCATCCCTGCATGAGGTAACACACAGAGTGATCTACATTTTAGGTGACATTTGGACAAAAATTCATGGCATTAGGCAATACTTGATTGTCAATGACACTCTCTGACCACATTATTACCCTTCACTTTTCCCTCCTTCATTCATACACAAAAGATAGCTTATGCAATTTCTGTTTAAACAACTTCTCCTGTTAAGAGTCAGCAATTATTAATGCTCATGTGGACACGTACAGCGAAGCTGATATTGTAGTGTGCCTCATATCCGTTTGCATGTGTTGTTTTGCTATGTAACTTGAGAACTAAATGACTGGGCCACGGTAGGTTTTGTGGATGCTGGGTCTGAATGAAAAAACATGTCATGTTACAGGAGTCGGTCTTCAGCATCTCCTCGGTCAGACACAACATGGAGGACAATGATGATGAAGAGGCCAATGAAGATCACAAAGCTGACAAGCCTTTTCCAGGCTGCACAGAAAACAGCTTCTATCTACAGTACTGCCACATTTTCTTCTTTATCTGTTATTGCCTACATAATGCTTCACATAGGCCATGTTCACACTTAGGGATGTGACAGCATCTAATTTTCATATCACGATAATTGCTGTAGCTTTTATCATGGTATTGAATTAAGTTACAAAAAGGGTTGAACTCTTAATAATGTTTTATAAGGTTTCTTCTCTTCTCAACTCTGAACATTTAAATACACAAAATGTATAGAGTAAACAAATGTTTTAAACAGATTAAAGTGCAAAAGAACAATTAAAAAATCTGAAAACTTCAAATAAGTATTGTTTAGTGCTGTGATAAACCACAGCGAATACAAAATTTGCTATGGCTGTTTGAAACATTTAAGTATGGTTTGACTTTCTTTCTTTTTTCAAATTATTCAAAGTATTTTGAAGTGCTCACACTGTAATGCTCAAAATAGTTAATTGGTTTGAGTTGGATAAACTTAAATTAAATTAGTTTAATCAAATGAACTTTTATGAGTATTTAGAACTTTCTTTTTCTTTTGAGTTCACAAAACTGACACATTTGAAGTAATCAGAATTGTTTAATTGTTTTTGAGTTTTATGAACTTGTTTCTTTTAATTTAGATCAACTTACATATAACTGAAACTGGGCTGGGGTGTTATATTATTATTATTATTATTATTATTGTGTTATATAAAATGGGATATTTAGTAGTATTTAATGTTTTGCTATGAGTTTCTGTTATGTGGCGTTTTTTGAGGGGTTCTCATCATGGTGACAAATGGAGCATGAGCTGAGTTTGAGAACAGAAATGTTAAATGTTCTATATACTGTTGTACTCATTCAGCAATTATTATATTAATATAATATTTCCATCAAAGCATTGTGTTACCAATTAGCAAGTTAGCATTTACTGAATTAGATAGTTGAAGCTAGCCAAGTTTACACTACTAAAAATATTTAAATTGAGATTACATGATAATTTTAAGTTAAATTGTTTAATTAGCTTAGTCGAATATTTCAAGTTAATTGTAATTAAAAGGTATGAGTACAAAATAAAAATCTGCCAGTTCTGCTTACTAAAACCTTCTTAAATTTTTTTGATTTTTGATGTAACTGATTACCTTAAATATTTTGAGTTTTGCCAACTTATTTGGATGTACAGTGCATAATATACCATATATGTTCATTACCGCGATATATTGTTATACCGGCAGATGTTCAACTATTTTTTAAAAGGTAAACAAAGACTAAGAAATGCATATGGAATGTATCTGGGGTGGTAATCAAAGGTTTGCCTGTTCAAATTCCACAATCATTGACATTAACATTGCAATTAACATAACGCAATAAACAAGTCACAATCCCAGATTGCTTAAAGAAGATGTTCCTGTACATTAACTTCACATTATGCTGTTATATGGCAAGGTTGCGCAAACAAATTCAGCTGTAGTGTAAAAAAGATTCTATTTTAATTCTAATGGGTAATGTTAATTACAAATGTTGTGATCTAGTCCCTTGTTTTGTTCTATTAAAAAATCACTGATGTAGGTTGTAAGAGGACGGAGTGTATCGTGATATTTAGCACAGCTCACTCGAGGATGATCGGGTTACAGGTCGAGGGGAGGGACGAGGGAATATCAGTTTCATTATGGAAAAACTTCGTTCCCTCTGTCAGTTTTTCTGTATCTTCCTCTGAGGTATTCCACCTTCTCCACTGAAACGCCTGGAACTGCCAATGAGGAAGAGGAGGACAGACTAACAACAAGAGAGGAAGACAACATCCTGGCACAATTGTCCAACTCAACTTCATTAAAGAAGCTGACATACGATAGGTCAGTATTTACAGACAGATTTGTATTTTTGTGGCTGTGCATGCACTGCAATCTGGTGTATTCTTAACTGGGATGGTATGTTGTCATTTTAGAAGTTAAATTTGTATATAGATGGTAAATCAAAGGTGCATGATTCAGGGTTATTGTAGTTTACTCAAACTAAAATCAAACTTTTTTCATTACTTGAAATAAAATTAAAATAAACATAAAAATAAAAAAAATATATATAAATAAACTTATTTTATTTCAGCTAGTTGCCAGGGGAACATTTCTCATGTTCAGTTAGGTTAACTTGATGTACTAAAATAAATACAACTGAAATAAATAAAAAACTGTATAAACAAATAATATTTTTAATAATAATTAGTTTTTTTTAAAATACAAAAACAAAATAACTAAATGAAAACAGAAAATTTTAAAATAAAAAAGTAATTCAAAATATGAATAAAAACTATAATAGTAACACAATTCTACTGAAATATCTAATGATTGTAAATAGCTCTCAGATGAATATAATTATTTTATACAACTTTTGATGGAAGTAAAATGTTTGTCTAGTTTTGTCCAGAAAATTAGATATATCCAGTGATTCATGTTGCATGCTTGTGGATAGATTATTGCTTTATTGCATTACACTAACATTACTTTATTACATTTCACTAGTTCTAAACACGGTACCATGTTAATACTATGGTATTTTTTAAGTACTGTACTTTGAAGTACTTGAAATCATCATTGTACCATGGTGCTCTCACAGACTTTTTTGTAAGGCTAATGTGAGTCCTTTTTGTGCATTAACACTGAACATTCTTAGTAACTATCAGAGTCTTAAAAATCTAAATATACTGTAAACGTAAAAAGAACCTTGTTTTTGATGGCTGCTGTGATCGTCATTCCTCTCTCAGGTACGAAGAGAAGATCAGACCCAGTGAAGCCTTGTTCCCTTCTGTAGGAGCGTCTGCTGGACACTCTCCTCAGCCAACCACAGACAGAACACAGGTAACAAACACATACACTGTAAAAGGACAACATGGAGAGGAAGAGATTAGGTTTGTCTGTGAGAAAACAAATCTATTTTACATGGACAAGATAGTATTCTGCAAGAATGTCAACATTGATATTATATTATATAATATAATATTATTAATCATAAATAATTATATAAATATTATTAACTTTCACAGCATTAAAGTAAATCATATGGGCCTATTTTATTATATGATTCCAAGTAAAATATATATATAAAAAATAATGTATTAGGATTACACTGTAAGTGACATGAATAAACAGAATTATTTATGACAAATCAGAAAAAAATTCAAGATTGTGACAGGCCAAGATGATGTAATGTTGATTGTTAAGGGAAAAAAATCATCACATTCCCTCATTGACTGATACACTGTCAGAATTATTATCATTATTATTATTTTTCTTGCAAAAATGTTACCTTTAGGAGTAAAGCAGCTTGTCACTGGGACAGCACCCCTAAAAGAACAACTTATTGCACATTATCTACTCCTAAAAATGGCACATTAGTGCCTTAAAGTAGATAGTTATAAGGTACTAGTAAGGAAGGTACTATTATGAGCATTTTAAGGTAAGATACAAAGTTGTCCCTGCCAGACTGACAAGCTGTTGTACCCCTAAAGGAACAATTTTAATGACAGTGTAAAATTACCAGGTTAAACATTATATTTTGTGATAAAAAGCATAAATGAGAAATCCCAAATTCTGCTAGAGATACTGTGATTTTTTTGTTAGAAGGGTTTTTGTTTTGAAGGTATTTGTTGTGTCACTTGCAGAATATTTGAGCTGTTTCTGCAAAGGACAAAATGACAACGAAAATGTTTTTGTTCTTTTAGAGATTTTTAAGTCCAGAAACTGACAGCGGCTTTGGCAGTTTTGACCTGAGCCGTCCAAACACAGGACTTTCCAAAACACCTCATAGTGCTGTGAGGTAACTCTCTCTCAAACACACACACACACGCGCGCGCGCACACACACACACACACGCACACACACACACACACACACACACACACACACACACACACACACACACACACACACACACACACACACACACACACACACACACACACACACACACACACACACACACACACACACAGGGTTTCCATGTTTTATGGGGACTTTATAGACATAATGATTTTTTTTACTGTATATTCTATTCCCTAACCCTTACCCATCACAGAAAACTTTCTACATTTTTACATTTTCAAAAAACATCACTTTATATGATTTTCATCATAGGGACCGAAAAAATGTCCCCAAAAGGACAAAGTATTGCCATGCTTGTGGGGACATTAAGCATAACGGTGTATATTTACAATATTTACAAAACTGAAATGCCAAAATACAAGATTACAAATGCTAAATGTGTTTTTGTTTTCAGATTATAAACTGTATATTTTCAATGAACAATGCTCTGTAGCAGAACTGACATTTGAAAAAAATGTTTTACTTTATATGATGTGCTCTTTAGTTCTGCGCTCTCAGATGATGTCATTAGCATGGTGAGTGTGAACGGTCCGGACAGTGAAGCCTCCCACTCAAATGTACGGACAACTATATCAATGGCACCAAGTCCCGTGCAGCCCACAGTGAATCACCTGGAATTTGAACAGCTGGTTCCACCAGGCATGGAAGCAAAAAACATTACCCAGAATGCAACTGTAAGAGTTTCAAAAGAGAATGTTGCATCAGTAGGTGGCGCCACTCCCACGCATAACCAGGTGACTGAAGGAAGAAAAGACATTCAGCTGGGAAAGAGCCATTCTGCAAATGAGATGCACTCAGCATCACACTGTTCATGTCACAAGTAAGTATTAAAGGAAGTAGTTTCTACCTGCAATTTGTGAAACCATCATAATTCCACTGTGCTCTTCACAGTAGTGAGGTTATCCTCGCACTGCAGTATGAAGTGTCTCGCCTCAAGAGGGCGCTAGAGGAGAGTCTTGGTCACCTGCCTCATGTGAGCAAGAGGACTGATTATCTGAATGGCAGGTGTCCGTTGGAGAAGCAGCACAAGGGACAGACCCGTGGCCAGAACAGAGCTGTCTCCAGCAGGTACTACAAATTGGAGTTGAAGAATGGCTAAAAATAACCCCTTATGACCCCTAAAAATAAAGGTTCCAAAAGAGTTTTTTTTATGATGTAATGCCATACAAGAACCATTTTAGGTTCCCCCACAAAAAGTTTTTTTTCTTTCTTAAGTGTAAAGAACATTTTAATAAACACTTTAGAGCAATGAAAAGATTCCATGGATGTTAAAGGTTCCATAGATGCCAATAAAGAACCTTTATTTTTTAAGAGTGTTGGTTCTTAGAAGTTTGCCAAACTAATGTGAATTCTCACTACATCATCAGACGTGCTAAGACAGACTCAAACCCTCAGAAGATTGAGGACTGGATCTCCTCTGATATGGAGCTTAGCAAAAGCAAAGGTGATAGCTTCACAACCTGGTTCATGCTTTCTTCTTTAGCAATACATTTGTTCTAAATGTGGTTTAATGCAGTTCAGTATTGGTGTTTGCTAAAGTTGTGTTTAGTCTATATAGTTTTAGTTTAGTGAAATTGAAGAGAAATTGAAAGGGAATTAGTGTTTTATCAGTTACAGATGGTCAAGATTCAGATCACACTATGAGTTTCCAGAGAGCCTTCAGTCCACCATACGGACAAATGCGCTTTGGTGCTCCTGCCGAGAAGAGGTCACATAACTCCCAAACCTCATCCAGGGGTATGATACCTTTTAGCTAATAGCATTTTTGCTACAGTCCAGCATGTAGTAAGATTAAAGTACTCAAATGTTCTTCTCGCGATGGTCACAGCCTCAGCGGAGAGCTTTCCTTTGGACACATCTCAGTTCAGCCGGTCTGGAAGCCATCGGAGAGTAAGCGCTGGGCCAGCGATCCACAGCATCAACACTGAGCCAACCAACAAAAGTGCCAGCTATAGACCTGCAAGTGAGGAATCACTTTATCAATCTAATAATGTGTATTATTACGCACACACACACAAATATTTATATTCATTTTAAATGACCCCTACAAGTTCGATTAAACCATTATAATTTTTTTTAAATATTATAAATTTGAGGGAAGAACAGAACATTAAACCATATATATGTAGTGCTGTCCAATCGAAGATTTGCATTTAACATAAAGGTTTGTGTTTATATATGCGTGTAAATAAACACGCACGCACACACACACCTTTATGTTAGATTCTATTAATCGTGATTAATCGATTTGTTATATGTCATAGAAAGTGTATGTTTACAGTGGTGGAAAGCCAAGTGAAGAAATAGTGTCCTTTGTTGTTTCAGTGGGAAACTTAAGGAATATCTTCTTAAATAGCACACATCATGCCCCTTCTATTCCTGCTCATCTATCCCATAAGCCTCTGCTGCAGGTCAACTATGGCTCATCCTGTAGTCTACCTGCTGGGTAAGCAAATAATCAGTTAAAAGACAAACAATCTACTAATTATGTACCCAACAATGGGTCATCATCATTACTCATTTTATGTCAAACACATATTACCAAAGGACATATGCAGTTTGATAAACTGTTCACATAAACTTAGTGATATAATACGTAGTGATATACTGTGATATATATATTGAAAATTGATAATAGTAGGTGGTTGTTTTCCCAGGTACAAAGTGCGAGATCAAGCATCTGAACCAGTGTCCAGTAGGAGACGCTCTACTCAATCTGACTCAGCACTGCTTCCCAGTAACGTCTTCTTTCAACGGACCTCGCCTCGGAATAGTGGAAGACGACACCACACCAGCAGAGTCAGTTCAGACCGTCAAACAGCTACCATTCACACAACAGAATGATAGCACATAATTTAATAATGCTAACATTTTGGATTTAAAGGGGAAAATGTTAAGAACTTTATATTGTTGATTATTTAGAATATAATCCCAACGTATTAACATAACATACCATTCAAAAGTTGAGGTCAGCTAGATTTTCTTTTTTAAAGAAATTTTTTTATTTAGCAATTAAACTGAATGCATTCAGCATTAAACTAATCAAACGGGACAGTAAATACTTCTGTTGTAACAAGAAATTATTGGAAATAAATGCTGTTGTGTTGAACTATTTATCAAAGAATCACGGTTTCCACAAAAATATTAAGCAGCATAACGTTTTTCTATGGAGGCTTGTTTCCGCCATGGAATAAATCAATAAAAAAAGGTCATTGCGACTTTTTATCTCACAATTCTGACCTTTTCTCACAATTATGAGTTTATATCTCACAATTATGACTTTTTTAATCACAATTCTGAGAGAAAAAAAGTACAAATTGTGAGAAAAAATATTGCAATTTACTTTTTTCGTTTTTATTCCATGGCAGAAACAAGCTTCAACAGTTTTCAACATTGATAACAATAAGAAATGCTGCTTGAGAACCAAATCAGCATATTAGATTGATTTCTGAAGGATAATGTGACACTGAAAATGATAAAGACTGGAGTAATGGCTGCTAAAAATGCAGCTTTGCCATTACAGGTATAAATTATATTTTAAAATCTATTAACGAGGAAAACTGTTATTGTAATAATATTTCATAATATTACTGTTTTACTGTATCAATAAAGCAGACTTGCTGAGCATAAGAAACTTCTTTCAAAAACATTACAAAATTGTATTGACCTCTAACTTTTGAAGTGTAGTGTATTATATATTAACATACAATTTGTGTTTAATGCTTATCAGGAGGACTCAATACATAAGACGCTGGACAAGGCCCTGCAGGCAGCTTTTGTAATGAAGCAGACCACGGACAGGATGGCGGACGCTCTCTCTGCTGACCTGGCCAAGGCTCAGCTCCAGAAGAAGTTACAGGGCCTACGTCCTCTCAGCAGCAGAGCGGCCAGCTAGCTGTGCTGGAATTCTTAATGTTGTCAATGCAACACAATACTTAAAACAATGTAAGTGTGATGCAACTATAACAACACGATGCTATAATGCCTGTCTCCAGTATAACATATCATAAAACACCAAAAGATTTCCTCCCTGACTTCCGTTATCACATACCATCATGTTATTAAGGAGAAGGTTTTGTTGAAACTAAGATTTTTTTTGTGTTAAATTCCCATAAACGTCCCTCAGTTTCAAAAGACTATCACTTTGTTAGCCATATCACCCATGGGCCATCACTAGACTGAAAAATGACACCGTACACCAAGTTTCTGCCAATATCTTATGCGTGTGGTAAGCCTCTGGGCATTGCTGTTGTTCGTGTAAAGCAGCTTGCGCTCTCTTATTGGTGTAGAATATGTTCTATTGAAAACCAACAAACATCTGTCACTGTGTAATTTAGAACCAGAGAGCAACTGGGGTAACATATTAGTATTTTTTTAGACCCCCCCCCCCCCCCCTTGCTTACCAAGGCTACATTTATTTAATCAAAATACAGTAAAAACAGTATGATTGTGAAATTATTACAATTTAAAATAAGTTTTATTTTAGATATTATAAAAACACACATACATGTCTGGAAATTAGAACGAAAAAAACGGGACTAATCTTTGCCTGAGGATAAAGAAGAAATGTGTTACATTAATCTGTCTGTGTAACCTGATTTAATATGTTTCTGCAGGGTGACTCTCACTATGACAGCTAGAGCAACTGAGAAATCTATGACACAGCGGTGTAAACTAAACTTGTCATCAGTCCCAGCAGTATAAGAAAGTTGAATGAAACATTTGAATGGTCTAAATATCATTCTAGCCCTTAAATATACAGTATGAAGATGTACAACAGTGACATTTGTGTCCTTTTAAGATTGAACTGAATGAAAAATAAAAAATAAAATGCTACCTACATATTACCAGCAAATAAAATGCTACCTATCTATCCATCCATCCATTCATCCAGAGACATATTACACATAATCAGTTCTCATTATCAACGTGTTGGATACAGGCGAAATGGGCAGGAATAAAGATCTGAGAGACTTGGTCCGAGGAGGACAAACCACAAAATGGTGACAGGGTATGGGCGCCCAAGGCTCATCGATGCACGAGGGCAACGAAGGCTATCCTATCTAGTCTGACCAAACAGAAGGTCTACTGTGGCACAAGTCACACAACATTTTAATGATGGTTATGAGAGGAATGTGTCACAACACAGTGCATCGCACTCTGTTGCGTAGTCACAGACCAATCAGAGTGCCTATGATGACTCCCGTCCACCATCGAGCGTCAGAACTGGACCTTGGTCTGGTGTGTCCTGTTGCAGACCAGGTACAGCCCCTTCATGACAATAGTGTTCCCTTGTGGAAGTGTCCTCTTTCAGCAGGATAATGCACCCTTCCACACATTGTTTAGGAATGGTTTGAGGAATATGATGAAGAGTTCAAGGTGTTGCTCTGGTCTCCAAATTCCCCAGATCTCAATCCAATTGAGGATCTGTGGGATGCACTGGACCAACAAGTTCAATCCACGTCAGCTCCACCTCACAACCTACAGGACTTGAAGGATCTGCTGCTAAAGTCTTGGTGCCAGATACCACTGGACTTGTAGAGGCCATGCCTCTGTGAGTCGGTGCTGTTTTGGTAGTATGCGGAGGACCAACAGGATATTAGGCATGTAGTCATAATGTTTTGGCAGATGTTTCACTTGTTGTAGCATGCAGGTTCTATGCTTTTATTACATTATGCTTCTCTACAATGGAGAAACATCACAGGTGTATAACGCCACTTTCAACATGTCACTGGGAGCTACACTGTAAACAATCCCTGTAGCAATTTCAGTGTAAAATACACAACTTTAGACACACTTTAAAAAGATGTCAGAAATCAGATGTCCTTCTACCATGACTCCCATGAATATGCTACAACTCTGATGCTCCATTCTCTATTGAAAACCTAACAATGCTGTGTTATAATGCTGCTTATCTAGTGACCCAGATAAGTGTGATTTACAGGCTGGGTTTTGAGTTGTCTGCCATCAGGCCAAAATAAATGAAATACACTATTCTTTCTTCCTTCTGTTTTGACCCTTTGGCCATTTTTACATATCGAATGTTTTTTGTTGTTGTTGCTATTGTAATGAGGTATGTTGTTTTTAAAACATTTAATTTGACTTCTAAATTAAAATACACCATGACACACTTTTGTTTGCTCTGAAAGTTAAATTCTGGACACACACACACACACACACACACACACACACACACACACACACACACACACACACACACACACACACACACACACACACACACACACACACACACACACACACACAGACCCCAGTTAGGGGGTCTCAATATTAACAGTTTAGAAGTTCTTCTAAAATCAAATTATCCAATATATTTGTTTATAGCTCTATTTCTCCTATATAGGCTACTAAAACAGTTTTAGGTACAACATCTGAGACAAAGTACTAAAACAAAACATGACCTGAGCTATGAAAGGTCAACTGCTCAGAGTTGTCATATAAGTAGGCCTATGTAATATGATAAATGCCTCTTTTCAAACTGGTAACCTACTTTATCAGTTCATAATAGGGATTAATATAATTGATACTATTTACTATTTTAAGTTAATATTTAAAATAGAACATTTTGTCTTGTGTATTTGATAACAATAGAACAATCAATGCTGAACAGCCCATTCACCAGGCAGAGTGCATCTATTTGTCTATCCTCAAGTGTATTGATGCGTACCTGTGTGTGTTGTCCTCCAGCGCTGATAGGTCCTCTCTCTCCCTGACAGAGGGAGTGGGCAAACGTGTACTCACTACTCCCAGAACAATAAAATACCTGTTGGATGGTTATAGGAAGAAAAAAGAACTTAAGCCACAGCCATTACCCTGGAGAGATAAATCAGGAGAAGAGACTGTGCCCTAAAGGCAGCTGAGCTGAACTAAATTTGAGGCATGGAGTCGAAATATTTACATCTTTCTAACATTATCTTATTGATTATCATCGTGCCACAGGTAAGAATAAAAATTCTACTTTCTTTATAGGCTACAATAAGTTCTGGTTTAATTGTGCCTTGGTGGAAGCAACATAGCACATTAAAAGCACATTGGGATTCTTAATAAATAATTATATATTTTAAAGACTATATTTATATTGCATAGAACAATAGTCCTCTTTATTATACTTCTGGCATGTTTTGTAGTTGTGCACACTTTCATTTTTTTTCATAGGAAAAAAAATGCTTTGGATCTAAAATCTGTGCTGAGTGACGCTCAAATAAGCTTCCTTGGCCACTAATAACACATAATACCATTTGACAGAGTAATAGTTGCCCCTGAAATAAGCAGGGAAGAATGGATGCTTTCTAACGTTTTATATATTTTAGAAATGATTTGTATTTCTGCTCTTTACAGATATGCACAGCACAAAACGGTAGGAGATCTTCAACATTTGAGGAACTGGATATGTGTAGCATTAAATTGCCGTGTTAATACACAATAATAGTAATGGATAAGTTAACCACAAACTGTCAACATGTCAAAATTCTCCTTTTCAAAATCGAAAAGGTGACCATTTTGTGGAATGGCCGGGTTGTGTTTTCATCTTGTAGCAATAATGAACTTTTTAAAACAGTATATGGTTATTATGACATCTTTACTGTTTGTCTTTGTGCAGACATCACGTTATCCGTGTTCACCGTCACCTCTAAAAGCATGACGGTGCGCTGGAGCGGACATTCCGGCGCGAGCTCGTACAAAATCACCGCGACGCCGAAAAACTCCCCAGAGCCGTCGGTTTTCGCGCAGTTCAGCGGTAGCACGGTGATGGGCTCCGTTAACTCTTTGTCCCCGAACACTGTGTACATGATGCGGGTCGAAGCCATGGACAACGCGGTGACCGTGCTCAGCAGCGCCGAAACAGAGGAGACTACAGGTGAGGTGACCTGACTTCTGCAAGTTTGTGCCGTTGGACAAGAGCTACCTTGATAAATTACAAATGAATTATTAAACATTGACACCGATGCAAAAGGCTTTAGCATCAGTGCCCTGCCCAGTGAATTAAAAAAAAAAAAAAAAAAGTTTAATCTGGTTTGATATTTAAGACAGGTGACTTTTTAATTGATCTTTCAAAATAATAATACACTAAGTATTAATTTTATTAGATAGGCTACATTTTTCATTTTGTTAAATAGTCAAATCAATCATTTGAATGCCGAATATTATGTTTTAATATTAATCTAATTTAGTTGATTAAATAATTACAAAATTTAAGACTCTTAATTAAGTTCTACATACATTAGCACGTTGAATACACTCTTGAATATTTATTTATTTATATATGTATATAAAGGATGTAACAATATTCACGATTGTGGGAACCAAATGTAAAGCCTCAATCTTCATGAAGGGTACTTCACAATTTACTTATTTATTTTTTTGTATTTCTTTGTTTATTCCATTTATTCGTAAAGCATTTTAAGCTGCAAAATATTGTGATAATTTCTCTCCAAAAAATGTTTTTTTCTACCATCATTATGAAATGAACAATATTTATTTCTAGAAATGAAGCTATTGTTAATTATTATATATAGGCCTATATAATTATGTTTTTGTGTGTGTATATATATATATATAATTATTATGTTTTTTTGTATTGTGTCCCATCAGCTCCTGAGGTTCCCTTTATAGAGCAGGCTTACTCCAAACATAGTGACAGCATCACGGTGGAGTTTGGTCTAGTGATTGGTGCCACCAGCTACATCATCCGGGCAGAGAACGAGCATGGGTTCTTCTCCGAAACCCGGGTGGTAACTTCCCCCGGGACAGTGATCAATCTGCTGCCTTATACCCAATACACCCTCAGCGTGATGTCTGTCAACACCGGGGAAGGAGTCAGCCTTCTCTATCCATGAACTCTAAGACAGGTAAACTCCAGACTTTAATTATTTAAAACATCTTCTGCTCGATTTAAAAATGCCTTTGATTAATATATTGGCTATTTTATACTTTAAAAAGGGCTAACATCCCTGCTGTTTTGTGGCAGAAACAAAACAGTTTGAACCAGTCTAAGGTGGTTGGCTGGTCTTTAAGATGGTTTAAGCGGTCTCTAAACATGAGGAAACCAGTGTTCAACTGATTTAGATGGCCAGCCAGCTGCTCTCCAAACTGACCAGCTGAAACAATGTGATAGAGATCCGAGCGGTCACAAGGAAAATCACACCAGGCATCCGTTTAAAGGTTGTTCCAAAAGAAGGTTAATACTTTAAAGGCAAGGAAGTGCAAAGGTCCATATAACAGTGGATAAGAGCAAAAATAAAAACAAAGGTTACAAAAACAGGTACTTAAACTAGCACCAAGTTCTCTCACTAACTGTTGGAGACTGAAGTTTCCCATGCTCAAGCAGCATTAACAACCTTTGCATTAAGCCCCAAACTACTCTATGTTCCTCCTGCCTCACCTCTGAACACTTAAATGCACAATTTTCCCGCCTTTAGTTAAGTGGAACATACCATTTTCTGTAAAACTAACTCTTGTCTCTCTATACATTTCTGCAAGTTCCCTCAATGATAGTTAAGACAAAGAATCAATGAATACAACATACAGGCAAGAGAAAAACAAATATTGTCATTTGCACAACTGATATTCCCTAAATTAGTTAAAATTAGCATTTCCCACCAACCAGGGTGAGCAGATCCTAGAGGATAGGCCCACTCCTCTAACCACAGGAAATGAAACAGTAAAATTACACATGAACAATAATATATGCATGATCTGAAGAACCATAAGGACACGGTTTTGAGGGATGGAGAAGCAACACTGACTCTTTATCACAAACAACCAGCCCGAAACCCCTCTAAAACCATTTAACCAGACCAGACATTTTCATTTAAAGCTCATTTACTAAAGATCACGCATTGTAGAAAAGAATGGAAACTGAGCCCTAGTCCCGGTTTGGGCGACAATGAGTTGGTATTTAAAACCTGTAACAATAACACAGTATTGTTTACTCCAGCTATTGTGCTGAGTTGGTTCCTCTGGCTTCTACCAACTGTTGACAGTAACTGCATCTTTAGATTTATACCCAAAACTGTATGAAAAGATAAACCATGAGAACTAGGCTGTCGCCTCTCCCCAAGGAACGGTTTGACGTAACATAAGAACGACCGATTTCATAAAGTTTCACATATAACAACAGAACATTCTCTCTATCCCATTTCACCTTACAGAAACACTGAAGGTTATTTCCATCTCAACATCACATATCTGTCCCTATCAGACATTTATACTATACTCAATTAAAATATAATAATATATTTTATCAAAAAAGATTATCATTGGCATATATCAATAAACACAATTATGAACCATTTGTCAAATTAATGTATTAATTTGGTAATTTTTTTCAGCTGTAATGATTGAAACTCACCACCAGAGGCAGTAGCTGTTTAGTCTTCCTGTGCTGATGCTCTCAGACGTTTCTGTTCCTTCGGTCCAGCTGTTAAAAGTAATGATTTATTTTTTTCTCTCTTTGCAGTGGTGGTGGCCCCAGATCTGCATTCCAGCTCCCCCAGCAGTGATACCATTGTGATAAACTGGAATCCAGTGAGCAATGCAGTGTTATACACCTTGGTCATGATCATGGAGGGTTCCGACACGCGGGTCAGACGCAATACGTCTGAGACCAACATGACTTTCAGTGACCTTCAGCCTGGCACCACCTACTCCATCAAGGGCAATGCCTGGGATCCTGATGGTAACCAAGGAGATGACATCACCATCAGCCAAATCACACGTAAGGACTCGTTATTAGTCTTTTGAACAGGGCATATTGCTAATAAGCCGCTTGGCTCTTTTAATTGAAAGAAGCTGTTCACACCAAGGACGATAAAAATAATGATAAAGATATAGTTTTAAAAATCATCTTAAATAAAAAAGCACACACCACAATGGCAACTATAACTGTATAGAGGAACGATTCAGTTGGAATCACTTTCAGAATGTTTTTTTTTTTCCAGCTGATAAACGATAAAAATATTGGCAGCCAATCAGAATCCTGCTTAAAAGAGCTTGAACATTTAACACGACAGATGACAAAACTGCAGCACACGCTTATAATAAACAGAAAGTTATCGTGTGCTGGTGTGGATACTTATAAAGTTATCATAATAGTTATCCTTCTTGGTGTGAACAGGCCTTTAGTTTCCTACAGCCACCATGTTGAGCATTACAAATTTTTCGGTAATATTTATTTAGTTTTTAGGGAAAAACAAAGATTATTAGAAAAATAATCCATCTCTGTGAATCCATATAATGCAAGTGTATGGATTTCTCAAAGCTGACGCTTCAAAAACACACATAACAAACATGGCATTAATCCCTAAGAACCAAGTTCATGAGTCAGTCTTCTGAAGCGAAACAATTGGTATGTGTGAGAAAAATACTAATATTTTTACCTTTTTAAACTCTAAACCATTGCTTTGCATCGCATCGTAATCATCACTTCTCGTGTGAGTTTCACAAGTTCACGCTCTATAACATTGTAGTTTGCGTCAGGCGCAAACTCATGAAATACCGCTTGACAGTTTGGCCAGAAGTGATGGTTTCTAGTAGGAAAAGGTTCAAATATTAGTATTTGTCTCACACAAACCTATTGTTTCACTTCAGAAGACATTGGTTCATCAACTGGGTTCGTATGGATTACTGTCGTGTTCGTTTTGCGTGGTTTTTGATGCTAAACTTTTTAAGCCATTCACTTTGATTTTATCTGGGATAGCATGAGTGTGAATTTTATTTTTGTGTGAAGAGTGTCCCTTTCACCAAAGTGTTTAGTCTTGACTCTATGTACCAGATAAGCTCTGTAAAGTTAATTAAATGATGAATCAACCTTAAATTCACAACTCTTCTTTCTCTGTTCCACTCTCTACAGGTCCTTCTGTCCCAGGAGATGTGCAGGTTCAGTTGACGCCAGGTCGCTCTCTCGATCTGGCGGTGTATTGGCAGTCAGTCCATGGTGCCGACACATACACTGCTGTGAGCTCCACAGGCCAGAACTGCAGCTCCTCAGACCTGTACTGCATAATCAGTCCTCTCAACTGCAGCCAGAACCACACCATCACCCTCATAGCATCCAACCAGGCCGGAAACAGTGACCCTTCAAACCCAGAGGACCTTCTGACCTGTATATTTTACTCACACATGAATGCACACTTGAAAAACCACACATACACATTAATAAAGAGTTGTGCGGTTGGTTGTCATATTCTTTTAATCATTTTCAGTCCCATGTCCTCCTGACTCGGTCTGGATTGAGGAGGTGACCACAGGGAACTGCTCCGTCATGTGGTCTGAGGTTCCGTGGGTGAATTACTACATCGCCTACGTGAAGAGCGATGATGGCTTGGAGGAAAACTGCAACACCACCGGCAGGGCCTGCTACTTCCAGTGCAAGTGCGGATACACGTACCTCTCGACCGTATTCTCTTACAACCAGGCCGGCTCCAGTCCACCAGGACAAATAGTCAACTATACTACAAGTTTGTACTTTACACAGACAGATTTACATTTACATATATATATATATATATATATATATATATATATATATATATATATATATATATATATATATATATATATACCATTTAAAAGTTTAAGGTCAGCAAGTTTTTTTCTAAAGAAATTAATACTTATTTCAGCAAGGTATAAAAAAACTTTTGTTCTGCATTAAATTGATCAAAAGTGACAGTAAATAAATTAAAAATGTTACAAAAGATTTATATTTGCATATTAAAATGATTTCTAAAGGATCATGTGACACTGAAGACTGGAGTAATGATGCTGAAAATTCCGCTTTGCTGTCATAGGAATAAATTACATTTTAAAATATATTCAAATAGAAAACAGTTATATTAAATTGTAATAATATTTCACAATTTTACTGTTTTGTCTGTATTTTTGATCAAATGAATGCAGCATTGGGGAGAATAAGAGACTTCTTTCAAAAACTTCTGACCGACCCCAAACTTACATATTATGTATAATATAGATCTAAAAGTCATTAGACATACAGTACACACACACACGCACACTAATATTTATATTTTTTGTAAAAGATTTGCTATACAAATAAAATCAAATGTGAGACACGTCTCTCTCTGTCTGTCCTCAGTCCCGTGCTGTCCAGAGGATGTGTCCGTGTCGCTGATCTCCACAGAAACTTTAGAGATCTCATGGTCAGCCGTTCGAGGAGCTGAGTTATACGAGACGATCGCTGCAGACGGAAGCGAATGGATCCACTGCAACGACACGGCTCCTGTGTGCGCGCTCTCTGATCTCACCTGCGACAGTCTGTACAGCGTGGTGGTGCGGCCCTGCAGTGAGATACAAGGATGCAACAACACCTGTAGTGCACATACACGCCGGACAGGTACACACACACACACACACACACACACACACACACACACACACACACACACACACACACACACACACACACACACACACACACATAGTGCCTTTAAAGGTAAATTCTCAATGCACTTTACATAAGAAAAAAATAAAAGATACTAGTGTGCACAATGCCGTATATGAAAAAGTACCATGGTAATACCTTTGTTTTGTTGTACATTTGCTATAGCAGTACCATGGTATATTTTGAACCATGTACTGTATATAAAATAATAATGATAATTTATTTTAAAATTCCTTTATTTTTATTTCATATATTTTTTATTGTGTTCACACGGTACTCAGTGTACTTACAAAAATACCATGTTATAATAATAACTTATTATTTTTATAAATATTAATAATAATATTAGTTTTTTATATATTAGCCTTTTTAAGTAATTTACATTAGAAAACAAAAGGACAAAAGATATGTAATAAAATATAATAAAGAAGCATTTTTTAAATTATAGGCAATAAATATAAATAAATTCAAGTTAAAGGCTTTCCTAGAAAATCATGTAATGAAATTAAAAGCTCTGACAGATAATGTACAACAAAACCATGCAAAGCCTTATAAAATGGCACATTAATTTCAGTAACATGGTATATTTCAAAGTACCACCATAATATGTGATACCATCACTGTTACATGTAATCCATTTTTATGAAATGCTGCTTTTTTGTCTCTCAGCTCCCTGTGCCCCTGTGATCCTCAATGTGACTCAGGTGAACTCTTCCACGGTGGAGGTGTTCTGGACAGCTACAAACACTCAGGCCAACTACAGCGTGATCGCCACGGGTCACACTGACTCACTCACTTGCTTGTCCAGTGGCACTTCCTGTTACATAAGCGTGTCCTGTGGGTCCATATATGAGGTCAGTGCCTACGCCACCACTGCAGCAGGACAGAGTCTTCCCAGCTACTCCATTCCCCTGGAAACAGGTGCAGTATTGAAGATGGAAAACATCTGGAGACATGTTTATAGTTGAAAATGGTGAAGCGATATAAATATGCACCCTCTCTCTCTCTCTCCAGGACCCTGTTGTCCAGAAACTCTGACTGTTGAACAGGTGACCCAGTCCATGACGAATGTCACTTGGTCGCCTGCCACAGGGGCGCAGTCCTATGTCATGTCTTTGACGTCCCCCAGAGGTCATGCCAAATGTCACACCATGGACACCGACTGCCTGTTGGGATGCATCACATGCGGCACAAGCTACAATGTGTCGCTGGAGGCCTTCAGTATGACTGGACATAAAACAGAGTGCAGATACCATGGTTTCTCCTCAAGTGAGTTGAGTGCATTTGTTATATTTGTCATCATGAGAAAACCACATGACTGGTTAATGGCCATTAACTCTTGCAGGAGCTTTTGATTCAACCTGGTGTCCTTTTTTTTACTGATTTATATTTTAAAACCCAAAAGACTTGAAAAGTTTATTTATATAGCACTTTTCCAAACAAATCAATGCAGTTCAAAGTGCTTTACAGACTAAAAATAAGCAATAGAGAGTATAAAAATAATAATAAAAAAGACCCATTAAAATACAAGAATGAGAAGTTAACAAGTATTAAAATATAAAATAAATAACCAAAAATTAAGAAAAACTAAAAAATATATAAAAGCATTATAAGACATAACAGGAAGGGCAGACTTTTTTTTTTTTTTACATAATTATGAATATCATAAATATCAATGATATTTATAAAAATAATAATATTTGTTTTTATATATAGCACTATTAAAGGTAGCTTCTCAATGCACTTTACATAAGAAAGTAAACATTAAAATGAATAATAATAAAAAACTAAATTAAATGTCAAGTTTTCTTGTGACAAAAAAAATCTGTTGGGGTATAAAGAATTAAAAGTTCTAATCTAATGTTTGATTTAAAGTGATATTTAAAATTGAAAATAAATGACTAGATAAATAATAAGACTTGCATCTTATGGGCCTCATTCAGGAAACGCAACAAAAATACATAAAAAAAAACAAGACAGTAGTGTGCATATACAGTAGTATGCCCTATACAAAAAGTAAATCAATTGTAAATCCAATTCTTACAAAAATCTGTCACATTAAATTCAACCTTGTCTTCAACCATACAAGAGATAGTTCACCCAAAAATGTGAATTCTGTCATCATTTACTCACCCTCAAGTTATTCTGAACAATCTTTGTGAGTAAATGATGACAGAATCGTTATTTTTGAGTGAACTATTAAATAATGGTTTTACGAATGATTTATGTAGTTTAGAGACTTGGAACAAGTGCGTGCACTTAATTTCTCTTTCTCATCTAATTTTCTTCATCTGTGACCTCTCTCAGGTGCGTGTTGTCCAACCAGCGTGAAACTCTACCGCATGGCGAACAACACTCTGCGTGTGTACTGGCGCTCTTCCCCCGGCCTGTACAACTACACAGCCGACCTGTACGGCACCAGCTCCAACTACACCTGCAGCACGACACAAGGGGCTACCGCGTGTGACGTCTCCAACATCATGTGTGGAGAAGTGTACACCGTCGTGGTCGCTCCCTTAACACAGGGGGGTTCCAAGGTCACGTTCTGCCCCAGAAAACTCTACTCAGGTACAAAAAGATGTTGGTTGATTTTATTATTTTATTTATTATATTTTAATACTGCATAATGACATATAGTTTAAAATATTAAACTGCATAAATATAGTTAAAAATATTTTTTGTATAAATTACGTTTATGCATGACAGACGCTTTTATCTAAAGCGACTCAAGGAATTATATATTGCATTTGACCGGTTCTCGAACCCGTGACCTTGACTTTGCTAGCGCTTGAGCTACAGGAAGGCACTTCAAATCAGGAAAATGAAGGCTAGAGACTACATGTATATGGACTGATTTCCATGTTTCCTTGTCTTTCAGTATCCTGCTCTGGAAACACAGTGGGAATGGGTGTGTGTTCTCATTGAAACTTATCTAGAACCTTATAATTGTTTAAAATATTTTACTTTATTAACATAATATATATATATAATTTTTTTAAATATACGCAAGCTCTCCTAAGCATGTTCCTTATGGCTCAGTGCTACATAACTGCTGTGTCTGTGTATCTGCAGTGATCTATCGAGGCCGGAGGAGTGTGAACTAGAACCCTATTGTGAGTGATCGCACATTAATTATGACTGAATGTTTACATTTACTGTCATCACTAGTAAACACACACACAGATGCAGAGCCTCATGGGACAGATTTACCCAGGGCACTTGAAACTGGAGGCCTTTGTGTCCACCGTTAGATAAAGCATATCATGTCAACGTGGACATGTCAGAAAGGTTTATTGGTGTACAGTTGGGGACAATAAAATATGAAAATTGCACTCTTGAAAATCCAGATGTGCATCTTAGTTGAAACATTTTCAGATACGACAGATGACTTGTTACTTAACTTGAAACATTTAAGAAGCTAATTAAATGATTTTTTTTTTTTAAATGAGAATGATCAAGAATGAGAATTAAATATACGTTTATATATATTTATTTATACACTGTACATCTGTTATGAATACTGTATTTGTATGTGTGTGGCATGGTTAAATGAAACAAAAGAGTTATGAGAATGTTGCAGGATTATGTACTTGACATGAATGATGTATAGGCCATATACATTTCAGCGTGTTTATGATCAAAGCTGGACCGCCCACAAATGTCCGGTTCTCATGTCTTTTTGTCTTCTGTTAAAGAGCACAGATGAAAGGAGATGGAGCTCTGACGTCATCAACACAGACAACAGCGCATTCTCTTCTCACCGCATTCATCTGGCCACATTCTTAACATTTGACAGAAATAGCTAACAATTGGCTCTATGTGAACATTTAATTGCATCTTAAAGAACTTTAAAAAGTGAATACAAAAATATAGATTTCAATCCAATTGTTAACCATTTCTAAATGTCATATTTTATATACAGTATACACTTTCTTTTTTATTTAGATGTTTTGCATTTATACTGTAATTTCCTAATATGCATAGCATGTCATGAAACCCAAATGATTATATGTCCAGAAAAAAGTAATATCATAATGTCACAAGAAAAATTGATCACACAAGTTAAAAATCTCTAAATGTTTGTTAATGTTTGTAAAATGTATGTTAAAGAGATGATTCAAACAACACATTAAGCATTTGTAGAAAGTCCCCTAAGCAGCAAGCCTCCAAAGGAGTGGACCAGTGTCATGTTTGTTATATTCAGGGCGGACCTCTTCTGAAGAAGGTTATTGAGAAATATGAACAGCACAAGTTTCAGGTTCAGTGTCCGCCCCAGGTCATATGTGTCCTTTGGATGATATATTACATTGAATTTGCATAATAAACAGCATGAAGCATTACGTATTGAGAATATATTTTTTATTAACATTTCAGTTTTCTTGAATATTTGTCACCTTTTCCCCCTGGAAATAGCCTAATTTTACAACTATTTATATATATACTTTATGTACGGTTTAGGGCTGCTAACCTAACGCATTAATTATTTAGACTGACTAAACATGTTTAACAATATTACATTTATTAAACACAGTTAATGCATTCATAATTTGACAATACAGCAGTGTCGTTCCGTTCTGTTCTATTTCTAAAGACTAGTCTGAACAGTCAGAACTTTTCAAGAACACCACAGAAGATTTCCGCACACACAACACATTTATCAGTTGATGATGCAGAAACTTTTCTGTGTTTCTGATGAAGGTAGACATGAGACTGTATATCTTTGTATATATCTAATAACACATCTATTTATAAATGAAATCCAGATGGGAAACTTTATCATTTAGGCAGCAAAATCCCTCAAAGACATGGCATCACACATAAAACACAGCTACGTCACGAACATATTGTTCTTGAGTTATCATCTCATCATGAAAACAAACACACCAGAAGATATTATATTCTCTTACATAACACCATATTTAGTGGCACTTGCTAAGATCCACATCACTATTAGTAATACTTGATTTGAACACACCCCAAACCATAAATGATAAACTTCAGTAAACTTTCAACCTGCACCAGCTGGAAATCTATTAATGATTAAATAAAACCAGATATTTCCAAGAAAACAAGATCTTGACCAAAATGTATGCACCTCTTGATGGAAATAACATCACAACATTTATTTCCGTCAAAAGGTGCACCAATTTTTGGTCAAGATCTTGTATTGACAATGCAAGAGTCCATCACTCTGTAAAGTCTCCTCCAGCACATCCCAAAGACATTCAATGATTTTAAGGTCTGGACCCATAGGTGCCAATTCATGTGTGAAAATTATTCTTTGTTCTCCCTTCCAAACATTCTTTCACAATTTGAGCCTGATGAATCTTGACATTGTTATCCTGGAATATGGCCATGATGCACATGGTTGTTTAAGAAATTAAAAGCTACACACTCCATCAATTAGGGTTAGACGAACTGTTGCCAAACATATAACAGGCTAGGAACATAATTATCACTGTAACAATGATCCATTCACAGGCTCTTAAGCATTTACCTATTTAAATCCAAACAGAGAAACATTTTTTTGGCAGGGTAAATTTTTTAATTTTCTGAAGAAATTTTAAGTGGAGCTGCGTGAAAAATTCCGTCCTATAGCATATTGTTTTGGCTGTTTTATAGTGAAAAGTTTCATTTTAAAAGCACACATCTGCGCACCTGATTTGAGGCATCAAATCATCACAAGCATGCTTCACACCATCAGTTTAATACTTTTTGGGTTAGTTATATGATGTGAACTACAGTAGAACATTGGCAAAACAACATATTCGGATAGACTAATGAAAAAGTGAAATATTAGTCATTTTGGATAAAAGTGTCAACCAAATGCATAAATATAACAATTCCTGCAGCATTTGGGCAGAATGTGAGCCAGACCTGTCATGTCTTACATGAACAAAAAAACATGTCTCAAACGTGAGCAAAGTTTAGCTTCTGATAGAAAAGATTTGTCCAAACACGTGTCATAAAATTATGACACTGATAATTCATCCCACGGGAAATAATCATGATTACGCCTGCAATAGCAGGTAAATAAATACTTTTAGATTTTGTTTCTCCGAGAGAAGAAAGACATTAAATAGAGAACATTTATGCCTCCTGTTTCTTATGTTTTTCTTCTGAGCAAAAGGCCACAGTAATCTCACATGCGCCTATTAAACGAATCTCAACAATGCTCCAAACTGTCTCAAAAGTTCTGTCATGACAACTCTCTGAGAGATTGGCATGGTAATGGTAATGGATTTGGCAATGTTAATGTTTTTGGACTTGGCGGAATAGATCTGCTACACTCCTGCTGCTGCAGAGCAAGTACTGAGACTTGCTACTGCCAATACATTCATATTGCTGTGAGCACGTAAGACATGCTCCTGCTGCTGCACATGTGACATACATGAATTGACCTCAGTAGCAGATCAACACAGGTGGAGCTGGGGAAGGTGGAGGGTTCCTGAAAGAGGCTGCAGACTGCTAACAGCAACACTACCGGTTTTTGAATATTGAGCCGTAGCTCACTGGCCGGTGATGCAACAGCAACCAATCAGCTGCGCAATGTAGATGACGATATGATCGCTACCAAATGAGTTAAAGACCTATCAGCCAGCGCCATCTAAAGTTTTATGCCAGAACTTGGTTTGAATGTTGAATGTTTTCAATTTTTAACATTTCTCATAAATCTCTATGACCAAAAGTTCAGACATCAATGATAGCAATTCAATTATATCCCTATACTCTATGTCTACATCTGCCTCGTTCTTTTCAATTCTTTCTCTCAACGAATTTCGGTCAATACTTCAGACATACCTGAAAACTTCAAGTTTCCTGACAACAAGCGAGCCTGTATAAAGCTTCTTCTGCAATGTTCTGAAGGACAACGAAAGTATGATGGATGAGGTTTGTTCACAGTTAAATGTTTTATTTATAAGCAACATATTCAACATTACTTAGATCCAGCCTAACCTTTCCTTACAATCATGAATGGGTATTTCCATACTCCTGTTTAACTCTGAATCAAGTTCCTTCTCCGATGTGATTCCGTGCGTCCACAGAAGACCTTAAAGAAACAAATGATTCTCTTTCACATTTCAGGCTCCACCTTTGTTAAAGCAAAGAAAGCTTTAACATTAAGACACTGCCCTTAACCACCATACAAAACTATTTGAGCTGGCTGGACACAGAGTTAGGTGTATGTTTCACGCTCTGAATTGAAGAGGCAGATTCACTTTCCCTCATAGCATCTTGCTTCTGGGTTTAGAGAGATCCAGACAAAGACACTCAAATCCTTCATTATCTTTCTCAGCACAAACTGTTTTAGACGCGATGATGAAAGCGAAACATTCTGTTGCTTTCGTCATTCTCAATGCAGATCAGTAAACACTTGGAAGATCTCTTACATTCTGAAGTAAAAAAGGCGTACTCTGGCTCTAGACATAATACCTTATAACATAATAAGAAAAGAGATGTAGCATTAGCAGTTATGATTTACCCAGATGTGAACCATTGTAAGTTAAAGTCTCTAGATGGAAGAGAAAAGATAAAAACATTTATCAAAAAGAACTGCTCCGATACTGAAACATGAATGACCGAACGAATTATGTATAAAAAAAAATTCTATAAAAATACAAAAAGCAGCGTTTTAATGATTTAGAGAGTATTCTTTCAACATCTATAACTATATGATGTGGTTAAAAAAAGATACATGGATTTAATTTGATTTATTTACATTAAGTTATAGATTAGATGCATTTATAAATGCAATGTTTTCAATTAAGTTACATTTATTAGGGTGTTAATTATAGGCTGTAAAAAAAAGTAAAAATATAATAAAAATAGATAATATGTAATATGTAAAAATAGATATTATTTTGCAGCTACTCCCACCGACTATATATACACACATAAGTGATATAAATGCACATTTGCTGTTATAAACAAATTTGCCTACTTTAGAAAAAAAGGTGTGATTTTTGTCTTTGGCTTCTATTTTATTATCATGTCTATTAGCAATTGCACAGCTTAACATAGGGTTAAAAGTTAATAAAAAAAATAGCCGGACAAAATAAGTAAAAAAAAAAAAACAATACCAAAAGTCTCTCACGTAGCTGTGAACGTTTTTTAGTTTTTAAAGAAATGCTTACTCGTATTTGAAATTAAAACATTGCAGTAAAAAAGAATAACTACAGTAGCTATGCTAAACTATATCTCCATTTACAGTATCAACTTCTTTTCAGTTAATGTAACGTTGTGAATTCAGTGAGCGGTAACTGAATAACTACAGTAAACGATTCACTGAAAACAGTCATTCAGTTATATTGCAACAGTGCATGTGAGTCAAATATGCACATTTGATTTATATCAGGTTCCATGTCATTTACTGAAAACATATTGGAAAGACCAACAAATTCAACATCATCCAAGGATAATATTAAAAGAGAATAAAGGTGAAATGAGAGGGGTAAATGTGTGTTTGATATCCAGTAATGTAATCGTTCTTTATCATTACACCAGATTGCTTGAGGCAGGCCAGTACAAGGATGGGAATTTCCCTCTCTCCATTATACTGAGCCTGTTTTCCTGAAACCTAATGACCAACAACCTATCCTATATCATTTTCCACTCAAAAATAATCCTAACACGCCAGTATGTTCTTCATTTGCGCACATGATGTTTTTTCAAATAAAGTAATTATTAAAATATAAGGCTGATCGTCTTGAAGAGAACGTCAAGAGAACTTTAGTTTTAAATTTCGTGGTCTTAGTGAGTCTAACAACAACCCTTAGACCCCCAGCCTAGCCCTTACCAGTTAAAACACACACACACACACACACACACACACACACACACACACACACACACACACACACACACACACACACACACACACACACACACACACACACACACACACACACACACACACACACACACACAGACAGACAGACACACACACACACACACACACACACACACACACACACACACACACACACACACACACACACACAGACAGACAGACAGACACACACACACACACACACACACACACACACACACACACACACACACACACACACACACACACACACACACACACACACACACACAGACACACACACACACACACACACACACACACACACACACACACACACACACACACACACACACACACACACACACACACACAGAGATACTTGGATGATGTCTTCAGCCCAGAGGCCTAATGTTAGTCATTAGGTTTCATCCACCTGTCCTCATTTTGGATGCACTGATTGGTTGTCACAGAGCAGGTATACTTGCCCATGCCTCAACAGATTTCATATTTCTCCCCTTATTTGCAAGTGTATGTACCTTAACTTATTATTAGCATCTTACACATCAGAGATGCATCTTCCAGGGACACTGTGCTTCTTTGTTATACTGTTTTCATTGACACAGGTATTTATTATATAATCTGTTAATGATTTATCATTCATATCATTTGAAGACCTTGTGTTTAAGTTGACTATTATATGTTTCTTTGTTCTCAGGTAAAAGAAGCTTCTGCAGGCAAGTATTTAATATTGATTTATATGTATTTATTTTAGTAATAAGTTACAATATTAAGTATATTACATAATACTATGTCTAATTATGCATCATAAATTGTCTATTATAAGACAAAACATTTTTAATTTAATAATTAAACATAGCAAACATAATGAATAGAAACTTTAGAAATGCATTTACCTAAATATATAGTATTAATATACTATTATATTTGTAACTATTGTAACTTTTTGTCTCCTCCAGGCTGTGACATAACATCAATATCATCACCCACTGCATCGTCTCTCCTTGTAAAATGGACCTATTTTCCTGGAGCGACAAACTATGTTCTGGATGTCAGGGCTGTGAATTCAAGCAACACAGCACCTGTTTCTATTCCACCACTCGCTTCGTCCACTTTGGAGAAACTGGTCCAAGGCTTAAGACCGGGACAAATTTATCAAGTGACTTTTAAAGTGTTTCTGTTGAGTTATGTGACATGCATCAGCTCCAAGATAGCACAGACAAGTAAGTTATCGATCCACACATATATGGCAAGCCGTTTTAGCTTAAAATGTTCCCAGTGTTACTCGCCATAATTGAATTTATACCAGTAAGAATTCAGTTAGAGAGCGCTACAATTCAATTCTTACTAACAATTATTATTAAAGAGCTCTCTAATTCAATGCTTATAGTAACAATTATGATTAGAGAGCTCTCCAAATAAATTATTTCTGGTAAAAATTACAATTACAGAGCTCTCTAATTGTAATTGTTACTAGTAAGAATTGAATTGTAGAGCTCTCTAATTGAATTGTTACTAGTAAAAATGCAGTTATGAGTAATGCTGGGAACATTTTGAGCTAAAACGGCTTGCCATACACGTATCTTGACAAACTTGGTTTTATTTTGAACTCATGTAATTTCATTTATTTTACTTGCAGTTCCCGCCACCTCGCAAATATCATTTTCGAAAGCAATATCGAGCACCTCGATCAGGATTGAGTGGTCCAGTGCGCAAGGAGCCGATAAATACTTTTTGATGGTGGAGGGAACTTTCCACAATGAGAGTCATAACATCACATTCACCACGCTAAATGGTCAGGTAGACAACCTCCGCAACAATACCGCATACAGCTGTTACATTTATTCCTCTAATGCTGCAGGAATCGGCGCCAAGAGTCTTGTTAAAACCATCAGAACATGTAAGTCTACTCTGTTCTTCCCAGTTTTTTTCTATTTCAATACTGCAGCTTTGGTAGCCTGTCAATGCAATCTTACCTGACGATTAAACAACCAAACACATAATTTTCATGTTTTACAGTGGTGCAGCCTCCAGATGGCGTGAGTGTGAGGGAGTTAACTCCGAGTATGGCTCGCGTATCATGGTTAAGTGTCCCAAGCGTCCTGCTCTACCAGGTTTCCATCACGGCCAGTAATAAGCCGGGACTTTCCCCTGTTCTTAGGAACGTCACCGGTACCGCTGTGAATATCTCAAGCCTGGAGCCATGTTTAACATACACATTAGGGGTTGCATCAATCAACATGTACCTAGAACCAGGAGAGCCTAGAAACATCAACTACACAACTCCCAGTGAGTCGCACCTACATAAGGATGAAGCAGAGTGAATCCTTTGAATGAAACCATAAAGATAAAGCAATAGATTTCTGCATTGGTGTGTTTTGAATGCTTCTAGTCTAGCCTTTCTACAAGAAAGAGGACATTTTCTAGACCAGAACCACGACTAAACATAAACCAGCCTAGAAATCAGTGCTGGTCTTTTCAGCATCTGGATTTGCCGAACTCTAACATGTCACTTCTCGTTCTTCTCAGCCATTTCAACAGTTTCCTCCATCTCCGTGGAGTACAGCTGCGTTACCGCTATGGCATCGGTTAGTTGGGCTGCAGTATTTGGTGCCATGTCATACCGTGCGGTCATAACAGATGGCCAAGGCCGGTCGCTTAACTGCACATCCACGGGGACAGCCTGCCAGATCCCAATGCTGAATTGTGGAGAACTATACTCTGTATGGATTACAGCCATTGCTAACTGTGAAAGATCCTCTGATGGCAGCTACATCTTTGAGACAGGTAAAGATGCCCTCTCTAAAAGGTCACGCTCACCCCTGATTCAGTCCTCTGGGAGATGAGCAGGAAATCCTCTCACGGTGTAAGAATTCTGAGGAGGAACACACCCAGGAATTAATGTCATGTAGATTAAATGAGCTCAAGAGTCTATTGAGGCCGAGATTTAATGGAAGGTTGTGTGATATCAGGTGGCAGAATTGTTCTAGTTCCTGTATCAGTCTAAGCCCTTAAGTTAGTAAATCTACCTGCCTTCTCTAAGGTTGTCTTTCTCAGGTTGTATTTTTATCTGCTCTCAGCCCCTGTTTACACCTGGTAATAAAATGCGCTTTGGTCGATCGGATCACAAGTAGTCGAGGGAGATACATTCCCGTTTACATCTGGTATTTTAATCAGTCTCTTTTGTCCACTTTCAAACACTTCAGTCCTGATTTCTTCGAGGGGAGGGTCTATGTAAATTTGTGGTTTTCTTTCAGATTTTTCGATCAAATGGACAAGATAAACGTGCGCAATTTACATATGAAATATGACAGAAAAACATAAGGAGAGCAGCAGTTTTCTTTTATGCTCTTATAGCCGCAAGACTACTAAGAGTGCATGTTAGTAATCAGGAATGGTGATTGGTGTGTTTTTCGTCTACAAACCAAACTTGGGTCTCCAACCGACAAAGTTCAAATCCCGTCTGGCTAGCTCGCTTTCCATGATGTTTACGCATTTGGTCAGTAGGCGGAGAGCAGGCGGTCTTTTGTGGCTGTTTAAACACATTTGACCACATGAGTGATTAAACTATGAAAGCAATTTCGTTTTCGACTTTGGAAGTGGTCGAATCTGGAAAAGCTTAAAACGTTTTATAACCTTTTAACACCTTTATTTAGCATCGTCCACTTGTGATCTGATCGACCAAAACACATCTTAATACCAGGTGTAAACAGGGCCTCAGTCTCTCTCCAAAAGTTTACTCAAAATGATTATTCTCTCATCATTTAGTCACGTTGATGTCATTCTTAACCTGTATGACTTTCTTTCTTCTGCAAAACACAAAAGAAGATATTTCGAAATGTCTCAGTGTGTTTTGTCTATTCAATTAAAGTAAATGAGGTCCAATGTTGTTTGTTTTGGACCCCACTTACTTTCATGGTATAGACAAAAAAAGTGGAAATATTCTGTGCTTTACAGAAGCAATCAGTAGAAAGTTGTACAGGTTTTGAACGAAATGAGGGTGTAGTTGGTAATGATTCTAATTTTATGGTTGACTATCCCTTTAAACCAAAAAGGAATTAGATGTTTTTTCAGCAAATTAATTTCTCTTCCCATCTCTCAAACAAACACACAGCACCCTGCCCACCCAAAGAACCCTATCTGTACCGTGAGTGTTCCACTAATGTCGTCTTGTTCTCGTGGAGTCCCACCAACAGCACGGCTTATTACCATGCCCTGGCTATAGACTCGGACGGCCATGTAACTGATTGCATCACTGTTGGCACCTCCTGTTACTTCACTGAAACTGTCTGTGGCAAAAGCTACAGTTTCCACGTCAGCTCCATCTACTCCGGAGGACTAGACTGCAACAGCGGAAACACAGAAGCAGTGGTGGTCAAAACAGGTGAGTTATTGGCAGAGGTGGGCACAAATACATCAAAAACTATTTTGTTACAAAATACAAATACTGGCTCATGAAATGTAACAAAATAAAATACAAAATACTGATATGAAAAATGTATTTAAATAAAATACAAGTAATTAGTATTTTGAAAATACAAAAATACTCCCACAATAATCTTAAGTCTTTTTTTTTTTTATTGCTGAAAGGTCAATAACACAGCAATAACACAAATATGAGAAATGTGTCAATTCAAAATGGCGAAGTAGCAAAATAAAAAAGTATGGGCATCTGCAACGCTATCTCACGACCAATTCGTAGGAATTTGTACGAGTGATTAAAAGGTGGCTAATTCGTACGAATTCATACGACCTCACTCGTACAGATTCGTACCATTTGTCTAAACCCACGTGATGGGTAGGTTTAGGGGCGGGGTCAGTGGTAGGTCATTTGTATGAATTTATACGAATTTGGCAACTCGTAAAATACGAGTGAGGTCGTATGAATTGTTACGAATTAGCCACCTCGTAAAAATGGTACGAATTGCCCTCTACAGGGCCTGAAATAGCTCCCTCTGACGTAAATGGCATGTATAGCTAAGTTCACATCAATGGTGTAGTAGGCTGCCCTTAATAGCAAAACGTGTTTGATGTAGGCTACTAGCCATATTATCACCGTTACTCTACTCGTGCCTTAAGGCTTGAATAAGTGTAGAGACACAATTCCTCACCACTGGCTAAGGGAGGGGAAACAGCCATAAATCTATGTTATGTGCACTAACAGCTTTAATGAGAAAGGTCGATAACAAAAATAGTAGCAATAACACAACTATGCTACAAAAGAGAAAACTAAACCATTGTCATTTGGGCTAGTTGTTTTTACGTACAACCAACTTGGCAAAATCATTTACTATGGTGATTTTTCTTAAGTATTTAAGTATTTGAAATACTCTAAGTACACTCCCTCAAAATATTTTGTTACAAACTACATTTTATTTTTCCCACACCTGCAAAATACAAATTACAAAATACACTAAAGTAATTAAATACGTAATTAAAATACATTTAATTAAAATACTGCCCATGTCTGGTTATTGGCAAAGATCTGTAATTATATTATTTTTTCATGATACGACACTGTTAATGTCAAGGCCTAACATGTACTATGAATATTGTAATGAAAGTGTGGTATTTCACAATCATTAGAATGAGAGAAGCATGATTCTGCAGTTGTTTCTGTTTGTCTGTTTATTTTGGGGTTTTAAAGACAATTACTATTTAACCCTTACACTTAGAAACCCTGTAACACCTTTGGTGTTCCCAGTCAATTGACCAGCCTTTTAAAAATTTCTTGTAAATCTCTCGTGTATTATTAGCAAATGTATTATTCAGTCATGTGTCTTGTTTTCTTTTAATTAGGACAGGTTTGAATTAATTTTTTTCAGAAAAAGTCATTGATTGTAGGCACCTAAGTTTTTGAGTGAAGAAAAGCATTATTTGTGGATAATTTTGTTAATATTCAACAAAATATGGGAAAAGATTGCACTGTTTATCACATTAGTGTGCTTTAATGTTTAAACTAGAACTTTTCTTTGAAATGCTTTTATTTTGTACAAAATGTAACAAAGTAGTTGTGGTGTTCCTGGTCAAAAATGACCGGCCTACAAAAAAATAGCTTATAAATCTTTTTTGTCTTATTTTCTTTCAATTAGGACAGGTTTTGTATTTTTTTTTAAACTGACTGATCGTAGGCCTCATTGATCTGAGGATAAAATTCATCTCTGTGGAAAAAAAAGTCTGAAATACTCAAAAGAGTTTGTTTGTGTACATGAACGTGTGTGTGTGCATGTATCTTGTGCTTGCGTAGATACATGCAACATGCAATTCTTTATCTTTGCAAGCTCATGTAAATATGTGAACACGAACATGCTCCTGGACACATAATGTTTCTCTTATTTTCGACCAATATAAGCCTACAATCAATCAGTTTGAAAAAATAAATAAATAGAAAACAAGTTGATAAAAAGATTGAATCTAAAATTTGTTGAGAGTATAGCATAACAAGAGATTTATAAGCTTTTTTTGTAGGCCGGTCATTCTTAAATAGGGAACAACACAAGTGTAAATAAGGTGGGGGGAAAAATCCCCAAAAAGAACAAAAATTATCCCCAAAAAGTTGTGTAGTAGTTATACCCATTAACTAACATTTTCAAAAAAAAAATAAAAAATAAAATAAAACTCTCTGGATCAGAATGACCCAAACACAACATAAGGGTTAAAAGACAATTAATATTCAGGTCTATTATCGATACTATCGGATAAGAACAAAATTTGAACCGAATTGAGCTGATAATGAAACTAACTTTGCAACATTGATACTGTTATTGGACTGAATTGAATCAACATTGAATTTGTGCTGAATAATGATACTAATATCTTCTGTAGAGCTGCCTTTAGCTGAACTGGACTAGTTAATCATAATTGATGAATTTTTACAGGACATATTTTCCTGTTTATTACTGTGAAGCTGCTTTGACTGTAATTAAATGTAACTTCAGTTGTTTTAAATAAAAATTGGAATTTTGGTCCTCTCTGTTGCTTTACGCCTTTAGCCCCATGTTTGCCAGAGAACGTCCACACAACTGCAAACTGTAATAGCATCAGCAGTGCTGTCACTTCTTGGGACGGGCCTGTAGGAGCCTACACCTACACTGTGGAGGCCCGCGGTAATCGTAGAGATTTCTACAACTGTTCGTCTCTAAACACGAGCTGCACACTAACAGATCTGGATTGTGGAGAGAGCCTGAGCGTGTGGATTGTTGCAACTGACGGTGACTGTACTACTGTTCCTGTGCTGGGAGAGGTGGCAGAGACAGGTGAGCATGTGTACATTTGGGTACTGTGAATTATTGCAATGTAATACAATGGTATATGAACATCGCCTTACAAAAAAGTTCCATGGCATGGTATCAGATGTTAATACTCTTTATCTTCAACATAGTTCCCTGCACACCTCAGAATGTGTCCGCTGTGGAGACTTGTAGTTCAGACACTGCCTCTTTGACATGGCTCTCTAGCAACGGTGCCATTTTGTCTATCGGAACTGCGACACATGCGGATGGAACGGTTCACACCTGCACTGCCATGGCGACAGAGTGCTCATTCCAAAACCTGACATGCGGCGAGACGTATGATGCGTTTGTCATAGCAACGAACCTGCAATGCAACAGCTCTGAGAGTCAACATGTCCTCCTACAGACAGGTAGGTGCAAAAATGACCAAAAACAGACAAATAAAAGGTACCTGATAATTCAAATGTAAAATAAATAAAGTAAAAAAATAATTTTATATATATATATATATATATATATATATATATATATATATATATATATATATATATATGTATGTATGTAAAATCTAAAATAAAAAAAGGAAATGAAGGGCCAATAAATACATTTAAATTAAAAAATTAAAAGGTGTCATTTAAAATGTAAAATAAAATTAAATATGTAAATCAGAAAATAAAAGGGGATGAAAAATAGAGAACAGATTTTTTTATATTTAAAATAAAAAAATTATGTAAAACAAAAAAGGGGATGAATAAAAGGGCCAACTAGATATTTAATATGTAAATTAAAAGAATAATGTAAAACAAACAAAAACTTTTTTTTATAAAATGGCTCAGATATTAAAAATACATTTATTTATTTATCTGGTTTATTTATAAATTAATGTAAAATCTAAATAAAAAAATAAAAGCTAGTTAAGGTTCCATATATGTACAAATATACAAAAATTAAAAGGGGCCAAATATTTAAAAAACGTAAAATAAACCTAAATAAAATAAGAGCGTGAAAAAAAGGCCATATATTTAAAATGTAAATAATAATGCGAAATAAAACATAAAAGGTGTCACGATTAGCCACTCACTCCCTGGGTTATCACGGACTACATTTCCCATCATGCACCTCCCTGGACTGATTACACCAAACACCGTACACCTGCACGGCGCTGATTACACACACCTGCATCTCATTCACACACACATATAAACCACTTCCACGCACCACACCAGTGCGAAGTCTTGACTTTCCTGGCTGTCATTCTGAGCGTTTATTACTGTGGATTATTTATTGCCTTGACCATGGACTGTGTACCCCGTTTCTGATCGTTCTCTGCCTACCTTGACTTGGATTGTTACTGGACCTTGCTTCTCGCCGCCTGCCCCGACCATTGCTTGTTATCTGGTTTATCTCTGCCTTGTCTCCATTGCCCTGTTTGCTGTTGTTGATACCTGCCTGTTTGACTACTCTATAAATGCTGCAAATGGATCCCCTAGTGTCTGCTGCTTCATTACAAAAGGGGATGAATAAAAGGGTCAAGATATTTAAAATGTAAAATAAAAATATATATAACCATTAAAAATAAAAATGGATTACATAAAAGCGGCCAGATATTTAAAATGTAAAAACAAATAATGCAAAATATTAAAATAAAGTAAAATTAAAGTAGATTAATAAGAGGCCAGGTGTAAAAAAAGGTATGCTTTGTTTTAATAAAAAAGCTGTCCTTATGAAGGTAAAGCAAATGAATTTCTGGTGAACACAAAGTTAATCTCCTACATTCTCCTTTGTAGCCCCATGTGCTCCAGTCAGCGTGGAGGTCTCTAGAGACTGTGCAGGGAATCGTGCCACAGTGAGCTGGCAGAGCCTCCAGGCTGGGGGTCTGTACACAGCAGTACTGCAGGGTGAACATGGAGTCACGGTTAACTGCAGCACCAGCTTTAACAACTGCACAACAGCAGACCTGCTCTGCGGAGTCACCTACAACGTCACAGTCTCAAGGGATGATGGTCACTGCAGGAGTCAGCCATCCACACCCATTCAGATACAGTCGGGTAACAGTCATCTGAGCATGCACACATTTTCAAACAGTAACAGATCTTTGAAGCTGACTATGTATCTCCTTTAGCTCCCTGTGTCCCTCAAAATGTCAGCACTGTGCTCCAGTGTGACACCAACGCGGCTAACGTTACATGGGCTGCCAGCGCAGGAGCAAATGGGTACACGGCAATGGCAACAGACGGGCAGCAGCAACGCTTAGCTTCTTGTCACACTATGGGGACTTCCTGTCAGCTGACCTCTCTGCCATGTGGGATGAGACTAAATGTGACTGTCCAAGCTGATGGAGCCCCCTGCAACAGCAGCTCTCGACCTAGAACTGCAGTGGTAACAGGTGCCCGCTCATGCTAACTTTTGCTGATTCAAACTCGTTACAATAACATTGTGTGTAGGCTCTAAAATGTATTCAAATACATTAAATGTATGAATTTTAATGCATTAGATGCTAGGGATTCTTGGGATTTCCACTTTTCACCTTTTTTTAAACCCATTGGTCTTTTATATAAGTATATAATGTTCATCACATTAACTATGAACATAACCCACTAACCTATGTTTAGTAACCACAAAGAAATACTTATACTACATAATTACCTTTATTTCATGACATTCATTCATTTTACCAATTACTTTTTGGGGCCACATGTATTTCAAACAAACAAACAAACAAACAAACAAACAAACAAACAAACAAACATACCATTCAAAAGTTTGGGGTTTGTTTTTAAAGAAATTGATATTTTTATTTAGAAAGGACGCATTAAATTGATCAAAAGTGACAGTGAAAATATTTGTTACAAAATATATATTATATTCTTTTGAGCTTTCTATCCATCAAAGAATCCTGAGAATTGTCTTATTACTTAAAAAAAAAAATTATACTGCACAACTGTTTCCAACATTGACAATAATAAAAAAATGTTTCTTGAGCATCAAATCAGCATATTAGAATGAATTCTGAGGGATCATGTGACACTGAGAACTGGAGTAATGATGCTGAAAATTCACAGGAATAGTTTACATATTAAAATAAAAAAACATGTATTTTGAATTGTAATAATATTTCAAGATGTTATAGTATTTACTGTAATTTTGATCAAATAAATGCAGCCTTGGTAAGCATAAGAGATATATTTCAAAAACATAAAAAACAGTATGCACTTTTTAAAATATTTTTATATGTAGCCTAATTATTTTAATTCAGCTTCCTCCTCTCCCTTATCTAGCACCCTGCATTCCCACCCATGTCACTGCTGCTCTAAACTGTACCTCCAACATTGCTTCCATCACCTGGTACAGTGCACTTGATGCCACTTGGTACTTGGTAAAGGCAGAAGGCAGCCAAGGGTACAAGACGTCCTGCAACAACACTGTCACACGCTGTGATATCCCAAACCTGCAATGTGGCCAAGAATATTCCATCACAGTCATGGGCATGAATGGTGACTGCATGGGCCCTACTAGCCAGCCTATCACTCTCGTCTCAGGTACTTGAATTCAGCTCATAAGGATAGGGAACCACAAACCGGCTTCAGTTTTTCAAGTTTTCAAGTTCATTTGACCCGGCTAAGCCATTAAGAAACTCCCTAGCAATCTCCCAGAACACCCAGCAACCATATAGCAAAATCCTAAAAAAACAGTTTTTGCAGCACCATTCTGCAGTTTGATGAGTTATCATTTTTTTATATGTTGCAGCACCATGTCCTAATACTGACATTCAAGCCAGACTGGATTGCCGCACCAACTCCGCACTGATTTCTTGGACACCAGGCAATGGTGCACTAAGTTCCAATGCAACACTGCAGTCTTTCCAGGACGCTCAAAAGCACAGCTGCTTCACCAACGGCTCCTCATGCAACATCAGCTCACTTCAGTGTGGTCAGCACTACAACATCAGTGTTATAGGATACGGCCAGAACTGTTCAACCTGTTCTAAACCCCTGGTCACTCTAGACACAGGTATAGCATTGAAAAATAATTCAGTGCAATTGTCTTAGACCCTAATTCAAAGCCTTTCTAAATGGCATCTGATAATCTACTGCGCTAAGACTCTGTGCATCACATCATTTAAATCTTTTCTTTCCAGCTCCATGTGTTCCCACTCAAGTCAATGTGTCATTATCCTGTGGGTCTGACACGGCGTCTGTTTCCTGGGCAGCATCTAGTGGCCTTGTTTCCTACTATATAGTAACAGCAGAAGGTGATAATGGAATTACGCAAACATGCAACTCCAGCAGCACTTCCTGTAACATCAGCGGCCTGGCGTGTGGTCAGGCGTACAACGTGTCAGTCACAGCTATGAGCGTCGACTGCACTGGGCAACGTAGCGAAGTGCGTCGTGTCAATACTGGTAAGTATTTCAATTAAAGTTTAACCTTATAATAATTTAGTTATGTTCATCATCCATCTAACTAGTGGAGAATTTTGCACACTACAAGTTTGTCTAGTGTTTACATGCAGAAATTGTAAACTACAGTGCACAGTATAACACAAGCTCCATTACCACACTGTTTCTTTGTAGAAACAACACAAAACACACAGTATTGAACTTATCTAGCATTTGAATGGACAGAATCTGAATATTATTTTAAAATAATGTCAACCATGTACTTATTTTGTTTTCTGTCATTTACCCAGCTCCTTGTGTGCCACAAAACGTGTCGGCCAATGTCACCTGTAGTAGCAACATAGCAAAAGTAACCTGGGGGAGCAGCCAAGGGGCGGAGCTTTACTCAGTGACAGCCAGCAGTGTTAATGGCCTCTCAGCTAACTGCACCTCAGCCTCCAGCTCCTGTGACCTTTTAACTTTGACCTGCGGAGAGTCTTATACCATCACAGTGAAGGCCAAAGGCAGCAACTGTAGCAGTGGGAACAGTGCACCAGTTCAGGTCCAAACAGGTAATAAAATATAACCTATAACTGAGTAACACAATCAAAACCCAACCAGTTTATTTTCTATTTCACATCAAGATTATTTTAAAAGCTGAAGAATGCCATTGCTCTATTAGAAAATGTGATCAAATTCAATCTAGGCTAATAAAACATAAGATAAAAGGGATTGAATCAAAACCTGACGGGTTTTCTTGCTTTTTGTATTCTAGTGCCTTGCACCCCAAGGAATGTCGTGCCCACCGTGGATTGCTTCACAGCTGCTTTAGTGGTATCATGGACATCCAGTGTAGGAGGACAGCAGTACACAGCCACCGTACAGGACAGCAATGGACTCTCCACCACCTGCCAGTCTACGGGCTCGCAGTGTAATGTGACAGGGCTCAGGTGTGGTCAGCTGTACTACGTTAATGTGACGGCATCAGATAATCTGTGCAGCAGCCCTCCAAGTGCAATAGTGAACACTAACTCAGGTACAACTACACATATACAAGCATATCTTTTTCTATATACTCTGTAGCCATATAGACCCTCTGCTAAATTAATTACTATGTTCGGAGCTGCTTTCCGCATATTGTGCAGTAAACACTGTATACACGGCAAAAAATAGTGTAAAACACATTATGCAACATTTTCCAACAATTGTATGTTACTTTCTTGTCAAATGGCCTGATTCCTTTGCAGTGCACATTTAATTCAGTCTGTGGAATTTGGTTAAGATTTTGGAAAAGATTTGGTAGGATGTGTAAAATGAATCAAGATTTTTCCGGATGAAATCGATCGTTTTGCATTGTAGGACAGCACCCGGACTACTATGTTCTCTACATGCACATTTTGCTATTCTATGCATATAGAACATTTTCATGATAAACTACTATTTAAAGGTTTGGGGTCAGTTTTTTGCTAAAGAAATTAATTTCTTTGCTTATATTCAGCAAGGGTCGATTTAATTTGTTCAAAAGTAACAGTAAAAACATTCATAATGTTACAAATTATTTCACAATGTTTCCACAAAAAAATTAAGCAGCAAAACTGTTCAACATTGATTATAATTAGAAATGTTTCTTGATTAGCAAATCAGCATTTTAGAATGATTTCTGAAGGATCATGTGACACTGAATTCTGGAGTAATGATGCTGAAAATTCAGCTCTGCCATCACAAGAATAAATTACATTTTAAAATATATTAAAATAGAAAACAGTTATTTTAAATTACAATAATATTTTATTTACTGTATTTCTGATCAAATAAATGCAGCCTTGGTGAGCATAAGACTACTTTCAGGAACATAAAAAAAATCATACCAACGCCAAACTTCTGAACATTTCACTCTTTGTTCGTCATGTTTGCATATGAAGAACACTGTGCTCCAATTAAATGTTATCATTCTCAGTGTCTCCTCTGCTTTTACCCATAGTTCCCTGCGCAGCCAGCTCCATCAGTGCAGTGTTGGATTGTCAGCTAGGAAAAGCCACTGTGTCATGGCAATACGGTGCAGGTGCTCAGGGATACGTTGTCTCTGCCTTGGAACCGCTGGGCAACAGGACTTGCTCTACATCCAACAGCTCCATCACGCACTGTGAGCTGAGCAACCTGCAGTGTGGCAATGAGTATATGGTGAACGTACAGACTTTGGGATCCACATGCAATTCCAGTGCACAGATGACTGGCTCCCTGATCACAGGTGAGGTTTACTTAACCTGAATTGCTTGCGTTTGCCAGTTTTGTAAGAGATTTGGTTTTGCTAACTTCCGCTGTTGAAAGTGTCTGAATAAATATTGGTTTGACTGTATATAAATATAATTTAAAAATACAGGTCCTTCTCAAAAAATTAGCAAATTGTGATAAAGTTAATTATTTTCCATAATGTAATGAAAAAAATTAAACTTTCATATATTTTAGATTCATTGCACACCAACTGAAATATTTCAGGTCTTTTATTGTTTTAATACTGATGATTTTGGCATACAGCTCATGAAAATCCAAAATTCCTGTCTCAAAGAATTAGCATATTTCATCCGACCAATAAAAAAAGTTTTTAATACAAAAAAAAAGTCAACCTTCAAATAATTATGTTCAGTTATGCACTCAATACTTGGTCGGGAATCCTTTTGCAGAAATGACTGCTTCAATGCGGTGTGGCATGGAGGCAATCAGCCTGTGGCACTGCAGTGTTATGGAGGCCCAGGATGCTTCGATAGCGGCCTTAAGCTCATCCAGAGTGTTGGGTCTTGTGTCTCTCAACTTTGTCTTCACAATATCCCACAGATTCTCTATGGGGTTCAGGTCAGGAGAGTTGGCAGGCCAATTGAGCACAGTAATACCATGGTCAGTAAACAATTTACCAGTGGTTTTGGCACTGTGAGCAGGTGCCAGGTCGTGCTGAAAAATGAAATCTTCATCTCCATAAAGCTTTTCAGCAGGTGGAAGCATGAAGTGCTCCAAAATCTCCTGATAGCTAGCTGCACTGACCCTGCCCTTGATAAAACACAGTGGACCAACACCAGCAGCTGACATGGCACCCCAGACCATCACTGACTGTGGGTACTTGACATTGGACTTCAGGCATTTGGGCATTTCCTTCTCCCCAGTCTTCCTCCAGACTCTGGCACCTTGATTTATGAATGACATGCAACCACTGAGCAACAGTCCAGTGCTGCTTCTCTGTAGCCCAGGTCAGGCGCTTCTGCCGCTGTTTCTGGTTCAAAAGTGGCTTGACCTGGGGAATAAGGCACCTGTAGCCCATTTCCTGCACACGCCTGGGCACGGTGGCTCTGGATGTTTCTACTCCAGATTCAGTCCACTGCTTCCGCTGGGCACCCAAGGTCTGGAATCGGTCCTTCTCCACAATCTTCCTCAGGGTCCGGTCACCTCTTCTCGTTGTGCAGCGTTTTTTGCCACACTTTTTCCTTCCCACAGACTTCCCACTGAGGTGCCTTGATACAGCACTCTGGGAACAGCCTATTTGTTCAGAAATTTCTTTGTGTCTTACCCTCTTGCTTGAGGGTGTCAATGATGGCCTTCTGGACAGCAGTTAGGTCGGCAGTCTTACCCATGATTGCGGTTTTGAGTAATGAAACAGGCTGGGAGTTTTTAAAAGCCTCAGGAATCTTTTGAAGGCGTTTAGAGTTAATTAGTTGATTCAGATGATTAGGTTAATAGCTCGTTTAGAGAACCTTTTCATGATATGCTAATTTTTTGAGACAGGAATTTGGGGTTTTCATGAGCTGTATGCTAAAATCATCAGTATTAAAACAATAAAACACCTGAAATATTTCAGTTGGTGTGCAATGAATATAAAACATATGAAAGTTAAATTTTTATCATTACATTATGGAAAATAATGAACTTTATCACAATATGCTAATTTTTTTGAGAAGGACCTGTATATACATTTACACATTTACATTTAGTCATTTAGCAGACGCTTTTATCCAAAGCGACTTACAACTGAGGACTAAACCAAGCGAGTCATCGTGAAGAGACAAAAACAACGCAAGAAGTGCTCAAAATACAAAGTTCAAATATTGCTCGGAGTAGCATAAGCCAGATAAGCAGGGATTTAAAGGAAAAGTTTTTTTTTTTTTTTTATGTTATATGCTCATGGAAGAGATGAGTTTTCAGTTGTCTTTTGAATGCTGTCAGGGATACTGTATTGCGCATGAGGGTGGGCAGATCATTCCACCAGCATGGTACCGTGAATGAGAATGTTCTGGAGAGTGATTTTGAGGCTCTCTGTGATGGTACCACGAGCCGTCGTTCATTGACCGATCGTAGGCTTCTGGTAGGGATGTAGACTTGTAGAAGTGAGTGGAAGTAGGAGGGAGCTGATCTTGAGATCAGTCTGTAACCAAGTGTCAACACCTTGAACTTGATGCGAGCAGCGAGTGGTAGCCAGTGCAGAGAGATAAACAGAGGAGTGACGTGGGACCTTTTGGGCTCGTTGAAGACCAGACGAGCTGCAGCATTCTGGATCATTTGTAGAGGTTTAGTTGCACATGCTGGAAGTCCGGCCAGGAGAGCATTGCAGTAATCAAGCCTAGAATGACCAGGGCCTGGACGAGAAGTTGTGTTGCATGCTCAGTTAGGAAAGGCCTGATGTTGTGCATAGCAAACCTGCATGATCGAGCTGTCGTTGTGATGTGGTCTGTGAAGGTCAGCTGATCATCAAAGATTACTCCAAGATTTCTGACTGACCTTGATGGGGTGATTGAGGAAGAATCTAGCTGGATGGAGAAGTCGTGCTGTAGAGACGGCTTGGCAGGGAGGATGAGAAGCTCAGTCTTTGCTAGGTTGAGCTGTAGGTGATGTTCCTTCATCCATGCCGAGATGTCCGCCAGACAGCTTGAGATCCGTACAGCTACTGTGGGATCATCTGGTTGAAATGAGAGGTAGAGCTGGGTGTCATCAGCATTGCAATGGTAAGAGAAGCCATGTGCCTGTATGATGGGTCCTAGTGATGTGGTGTAAATGGAGAAGAGGAGCAGTCCAAGAACTGAACCCTGGGCAACCCCTGTGGTCAGGGGCCCCCAGGGGCCCCCTATATATATATATATATATATATATATATATATATATATAGTAAAGTGACTAATTGTACTACGAAATGTGTACATGAGGCTTATGATAAATTATTTTATGCTTTTTAAAATATTAAATGAATAAAACTAAGCTGTAATCATACCATTACAGGTCCGTGTTCTCCTCAGCATCTGACAGCGCAGTACAGTCCTTCCACCGCTCGGGTCTCCTGGGATGTCACTAAAGGCGACGCCAACTTCACAACAATGGCCGTGACCCCCGAGGGCCTGACAGTGACTTGTGCGACCTCTAACACGAGCTGCACCTTGCCAGACATGAGCTGTGGCCAGGTCTACAATATCAGCGTGACAACTCGTAACAGTGCCTGCAATGTCACTGCGACCTATGATCGAATCAAGACGGGTCAGTCATGTGACCACTGATTTTATAGGAATATTCACTCAAAAATTCAAATTCTGTCATTACTCATGACGTTACAAATAACAAACCTGAATGACTTTCTTCTGTGGAGCTCCTCTTTTCTGAGCTAAAAAATGTACAAATATAAGTAATCCATACTATTTGTGTACTGCATTCTAAGTCTTTTAAAGCCATATTACCTGGGGTGACAGAGCCTTCTCTGTTGCTGCCCCCTCCCTCTGGAACTCTCTCCCTAAACAAATCCGTGACTGCACTGACCTTCCAACATTCAAATCTCTGATAAAAACTCACCTTTTTAAAATTGCTTTTAATGTTTAGCTTCGTTCAGTGTGTTTTCTAGTGCATTTCTTTGATATTGTTCCTGCTGCTTTTGTGATTTTTCTTTTTTCTATGTAAAGTGTCTTTGAGTACTCAGAAAAGCGCTTTCAAATAAAATGTATTATTATTATATTATAGCATTGTGTGAGGAGCAGATTGAAATTTAAAGCGTTCATCTTGAATCAGTCTTATTTACTTTGTCATTTCAGAACCCTGTCCTCCTCAGAACGTCAAAGCTAGCATAACCTGCGCCACCCTCAATGCAACTGTTTCCTGGGAGCCTAGCCAGTTTGCAGTGGGATACATTGCATTCCTGGATGGGCAAAATGGTCATTCCACTTCCTGTCGGACAGATCGCACATATTGCAGTTTACCTGATCTCACCTGTGGAACAGTGTACAATGTCAGAGTCCGTGCCATCGGAGAGGTGTTCAACAGCTCTGACAGCATAGGGGTCAACATGACATCAGGTCTGTAAAGACAAAACAAATAAAAAACCTAGAACCAAAAATATACAGTATAATATAGTACTTAAGGTTGAAAAAATAAAATAAAAATACTTATCAGAAATAACCATGTTCCGGATTACTGTCTTATTATTTTGGATAATTCATTTATCAGTATGTACTGATAAATAAAAAGTATATTTTACATAATTTATATATATTGTTCTGATTTAATTAAAAAATGTTGTAATAAAGTTAGAGTAACTACAAAATAACCTGTTGAAAGTACGGTAATTACGGGAATGAGAATTTTGACAGAAAATTAACATCATGGTCATGAAAATAATGCCACAATGCAAAAACTTTTATAAGCTACTGTACCTTCAAGACTTCTACATTGTGTTATGACTTTCCATGTGAAATGAGTAGGTATACTAACTTGCTGTAACATTGCTCTATAGCATGTGCAGTGCGGCTAGGAGTATACCATCATTGATTTATTGGCTTACCTTTTATCGTTTCCTGCTGAAATATTTGGGACTGCCCCACCCGTTCAATAACAGTTTGGTTCCTTTTCTCTTTTCTCAGCTCCATGTCCACCTCACAACATATCTGCAAATGTGCAGTGTGATTCAGGGTCTGTGCTGGTGAGCTGGAGCCCAGCAGTGGATGATAGCCAGTACAGAGTGGAAATGAAGTCCCAGAGCACTGGTGTGATTTCCTCCTGTAACAGCACAAACATGCAGTGCTCGATCGCAACTCTGCCCTGTGGAGAGAGCTTCAACATCAGTGTGGTGGCACTGAGGGGCAGCTGTCACAGTCAAGCAAGCAGTGGCTTCAACATCGCCTCAGGTCGGACACTAACACAAGAATGCTCTCTATTACAAATGGATGGATGGATAGTTAGATACATTTCAATATCCATACTTTCCTTATGCACTTAATGTCTAACCTCTTCTCTCTACAGCTCCATGTACCCCACAGGGTGTTAATGGTACTGTGGACTGTGTCACCAACTCCGCATGGGTATCATGGGAAGTGGATAAGGGTGCGGAGTCTTACACGGTGCTGGCTGTTGGAGACGACGGTCAAAATACCACGTGTTCCAGCGCAAACTCAACCTGTAATGTGCCTGACCTGGATTGTGGAAAGAGCTACACCTTCCAAGTCACAGCTTCAAACGCTGCATGCCTGAGCCCACCCAGCAACAGCTTTCAGCTGGACACAGGCAAGTACACCTGAGAGCTTCAGCCCTCTCATTTGAGACCCTGGGTCTCTTATTCTTAATGTATGTTATCTCTCTCTCCAGCACCTTGTGCCTTGTCATCCATCGTGGTGGTGGCTGAATGCCAAAGTTCTGTTATCATGGTACAGTGGCAGAGGGCACACAGAGGAAATTCCCTCTACATTGTCACAGCAGAGGATCAAGACCGTGCCTTCCTTTCCTGCAATAGCTCCACCTCTTCCTGCAACCTTACCAATGTGCAGTGCGGCAAAGAGTACAGCATCATTGTGGCTGCTACGGCCAACCAATGCAGTAGTCTTCGCAGCCCACCCTACAAAATCAGAACCGGTACAATCATTAATATTGTTATAACTACCTAGTAAAACAATGAGTTTAAAAAGCAAGCCATTAGTAATCAATAGCTGTTCATTAGCAAATTGTGTTGTATGTCCAAATAGTTAAGTCAGGTTGTTCTCATTTCTTCCTTTGATCCTCTGCAGCGCCCTGTCAGCCCTCACAAGTACAGGCCTATACAGACTGTCAGTCAAAGGCTGTGTTTGTGTCATGGGAGCCATCTTACGTGGCACAGTCATACCTGCTTACTGCAGTCAGCAGAGATGGAGACTTAAAGACATGCAATACCTTGTACAATAACTGCACACTAACTGACCTGCACTGCAGCAACACCTACAATGTGTCCGTTTTAGCCAGTAATGAGAACTGCACCAGTCTGCCAAGTACTAATGTCACATTCAAAACAGGTAAGAGTGACAAACTCTATTCCTTTAAATGATGTATCCATGATTTTTACATTGTACAAACTTTCATTGCGATGTCTTTATTCTGCAGTGCCATGTGAGCCAACCAATGTAACTGCAAACATACAATGCGGGAACAGTAGTGCCTCCTTGTCATGGGTGGGGAGTACAGGGGCAGTGGCCTATGTGGGAATTGCCCAGTCAGAAAACGCCACAAAGGTCTACTGCCATAACACGGTGACTTCCTGTACTTTGATGGGCTTAGTGTGCGGCACCGTGTACAATTTTACAGTGCAGGCAACAGATGGCACCTGCAACAGTTCATTGAGTAAACCTCAAATTGGTGGAGCAGGTACAACAATTATCTGCTTTCTTTGAACTGATCTGTAAGTATTTGAGATGGTCCCTAAGGGTGTTTCATACAAGTGCTTTTTGAGGAGTCTTGAATCTGTTTGACATCAACGTTTGGTTCTTTTGGTCAGAATGTTTTTTGTACTTGCGTGTCCACCAAAATGACCACACCCAAAATAGCTTGAAAAGGGAGGTCTGGAGTACAGTTAAAGTCTACTGTAGTACAGTTGTTAATTAGTATGAAAGCAATTTGGCCAAATTTGCAGTATGAATTGCTTCTGATGACGCAATTCTGAAGATTACAAGATATTCAAAGATCTACATGAAGAGCGGCAAAACTAAATTTAGTCACCTAGTCGTTATCTTAAATAAATCGGATATAACATGAAAAAGACCTCTAGGTTCAGATCAAATGTGAAAACCTAACAGCTGCAACTTACACAAGATTTGAGTATAGTACAGGTAAATCCATTGCAAAGGCTGATACTAACATTTTGGTTCTATTACTGTGATCCACATTGGGAACACAGGTTTTAAGTCTTGTTTTCTATCTCTTTCCCTCAGCTCCCTGTCCTCCAGCTGGGTTGAGGGTTGTCCCTCGTACAGTAGTGAATGACACTCAGATCTTGAGGGCGTCCTGGTCTACTGTGAGTTGCCCTAATTCTGAATACCTCTTTGGACTCAAGGGCAGCATTCAGGGCAACAGTCAGGCACTCTTTGACCTCGCCTCCTATTGGACAAGTCGCACGTTCTTTGAGATGCCCCTCCCTTGTGGCTCCTCCTACAGTGCAACCATCAGGGCGAGGAACTCTGCCGCCTCAAGCACAGAGTCTGTTGCGGTCACTGGAACCACAGGTGCACAATGTTAAATCATCATAGCACTACTTTCCTACATTCTTAAATGGGAAATGAAGAAGTGCAAATACATACAAAATAACTAATCTGTTCATTTATTTATTTCACCCAGTACCTTGTGCCCCTCTAAATGTGACATTCTCTGCATCATCGGCAGTAGTGGCATGGCAGGAGTCTTTATTTGCTACGAACTATACCACGTATGGGATCACTTCCTCTGGTAGGATGAAACTCTGCATGACCTCACAGCTCCTCTGCTCCATCACCAGTTTCAGTAGCGGTCACATTGTCGTAACTGCCCAAAATGCTGCGGGACAAAGTGAAGACTCAGTGCCTGTTTTAGGTAAGTAGTACAAGTAACAAATAATGAAACATCAGATCAGTAGAAACATGGGTTGTCAAAATGTATCTTGTTTTGGTGAAAGTCCTGTAACTTTTGACCATGTTCATCAATTGGCAGTGACAGCCGTTCGCAGGAGGTGAGACCTGGCTCGAAGTCAGAAATGTGAGTTGATGCTCAATATAAACAGAAAATTAAGAACAATTTATGAAAATTGTATTGTATATAGGCCTAGTTAGGGAAAATGGCATATTACAGTCTGGTGAGCTACTTTGGTGTTAATCATTAAGTTGATAAAACATGGAAAATATCTTCCAGTGGACAAACACTGTACTTCCTTACAAAAAAAAAAAAAAAAAAAAAAAAAAAAAACAGCTTAGTCTATCCCTCACAGCCTCCTTTCACATGCAGTTGAGTGATTCCATTGACAACTGTTTACATTTAAAGATTCATCCACAACAGCTTTGCTTAACACTTTTTTGTTGAACAAAATGTTAAACAAATCGAAAAGCCAACTAGTATTAACCACCTTCTCTCACTAGGCCTGCCCAACTCTGAGTGAATTCATCTCGTCGCACTCAAACTCTTGCCTTTGAAAATTCTTAAAACTCACAAAAACGGATACTTTTGCATGTTACATGTATTCCAGTTCCGGTTTTTCCACAATATTTATGGGTGGAATAGATTGACTGGGTAAAAAAAATAACATGGTTTCTTTTAAAATGTTTTTTCTTCTCTGGCTGAAGGATTTACTTTTATGCAATGTCAAATATTTAAAAAAGCCTATATATACACATTCTTGTTTTGTATGAGTCAAGTTATTAAACACAGAGCATTTCTCCATGTATTCAGTCTTATAAATTATGACATGTAAAGCACATGTGAAATAAATTAACCATACACAAAACACCTGCTGTTCCAAAAAAATGAATGTTCTTATAATGAGCTAACAAGGACACAACAGTGACCTATTCTGAGCAACAAAAAAAAAAATCACAATTAACACCTGTATATTAAACATCTCTGAACTAACTCCTCATCCCATTAACCAATGTAACATACATAACTGATTCAGAAATAATGGTTCAAAAAACTTAATACATGTTCAAGTAATTTCAAGAGTAGGACTAACTAGATTACATCATTCACAATGCTTCATGGGAATAGGTAGCCACTAATCTTACTGATTTTCTCTCTTCAATAGCAACTTTTCAGATCTCACTCTAGGATTATGGGTAGTACAGTAAAGCACATAGAAAATCTACAATTACCTTTTTAAAAATAAAGTTGAAATCACACAGCAAAGCACGTCTTCATTTAACAACCTGAAGGTTTGCCTTGAAAGGTTTACCATAAAAATAAGATTTTTTTACTTGCAGAACCCCAACTGCTAGGCACTTTTGCTTAATTACATTAAAAATAAACACAACTGAGCAATTCTGTTTCATACAAGATTTTTTATTAGAAAACGAGATGCAACAGAGCAATGAATCAAACAGCAATGTCAGCACAGCTTTCAGCAGCCTGTGCACAAATTTAACTCTCTGGTCAACTCTGTTGAAATTTAAAACATTCTCTGAGCTCTATGTACAAAGACAATTGTGAGAATCATGAAAACAAATTGGGGGAGAAAATGGACTAAAAAAAAGATTTTAAAATGCCATTTTCAGTCCAGACATCAGTAACGAGCAACTGAGAGAAAATGACATTAAGATCTACACAATTGGCGGATAGTAGTGCAGTAAAACAAACAAAACAAAAAAAAATCCAGGCTTTTCCATTTGTTTACTTCAACACAAGTGATGCACAAGAGGATTATAGATATGGACATGAAGTAATAAGAGAGGGACCGGAATAAAGGTGCAGAGGGAATCTGAGAGAGGAGACCGACTTTGATCAGGGAGACTCCGCTCGAACACTGTTTGTTCTTTCACCTGGTTCGGGACTGTGGCGATCTTGTTTTACATGTTCTCGTCCATTGCTGGATTCTCGACGGTGCGAGCGCTCTTTGCTGCGACTGCGCTTGTGTGACCGTTCCTTACTATGGCTTTGATCCCGCTTCCTGTTCTTCTCCTCCCCTACTTCTTGCCTGTTCTTGCTGCCTGAGCGAGAGCGTTTCTTGCTAGATCGCTCAGTTTTGTGTTTCCTTTCTCTGCTTCTGCTCCTTGAGCGCTTGCTCTTCTTTTCTTCCCTGTGCTTTCGATCCTCCTTATCTTCCTTGTGCCTCCGCTCTTCTCCCTCTCCCTTACTTCTCTTGTCTTTTGACCTCTCCCGATCTTTATGATGCTCTCTGTCTTTCCTGCGACTACGCTCTCTCTCACTCTCTGTCTCCCTCTCTTTATCTCTGTCTTTCCTCTCATTCCGCTTCTCCCGGCTTGCACTGAGACTCCGGCGTAGTTCCTTGCTACGGCTGTGTCTATGTTCTGTGGTTCGGTCTGGTGTTCTGGAACGTCGTCTATCTCGGTCTCTATCCCTGTCTCTCTCTCTGTCCCTGTCTCTATCCCGGTCCTTTCCCTCCCTTTCTTTGCGTTGACGATCTCGTTCTCTTTCCAGTTCACGGTCGAAGCTGGCTCCATGTCTTTCTTTCTGATGACTGCGACTCCGGGAACGATTTTGGGATCTCTTGGGACTTTGACTTTTCCTAGGTGTCCTTAACACACACATAAGAACACAAATCATTGAACAGAGCACATAAGACAAAAAGTCAAATAGGAGTGGGGTAGTTTTGTAATGGCAATAATATTTCTTACATTATAACATTACAAGATATGAAAGACAGTATCTGCTGTAGCTAAGTAACTCATAGTAGAAATTAATTTATGCATTTCAAAAGGAACAACAATCTAAAATGGTGAATAAAACTTTGGGCTACTGTTTAAATTGTTAACTCAAATGATATTGAAGACTCTAGTCATAATCTACAATATTTCTACATTCTACATGATACTGGGAGCAAATTTGTGACCAAATGAAAAAAAAAAAAACGAGGAAAAACTGCAAAACACATGACAGTCAGAGTAGCTACACCACAAAACTTCTCACGAACAGTTCAATTGTTATAATACAGCTGCCAGACATTTACCACCGTTAAACACCACAACAAAATTATTTAGACTTGAATACAAGTCCATTATATGTGTAGTATGATATAGAGAAAATGAGGAAAATTAACAAAAAAGATAGAATTAGCTTCATGCATTATGCCAAAATTACTGGTATTATTGGGACAAATTGCTTCTGTTTACAAAGACATTTATCCAATCCCAAGGCTTTTCTTGAAACTTGAAACCATTAAAATGGTTGGCGATCGTTCAAACACAACACGACAAACACGGATCATGGCTGCTCTGGTTAGCCAAATAATCTCAGCCCATCCACACACAAAGACTGTACCTGGAACGGCGCCTATCTCCATGCCTTGCTGAATCGGTTGCCACCACCTCCTCCTCCTCCTGCTCCTCTTTTTGTAGGGGTTTACGTGGCCGGCTCTTCATGTGCTGGTCAATTGCCTTCTGCACAGGAACAGGTATTCGTGGGAACAATGTTGAGAACCATTCCAGCTTGGTCAGGAAGGAGCGGAGCATCTCTCCGACCGTCATTACACACCCTCCTCCAGCCTTCACATCCAACTCCTGATCACAGAGACAAGGAAGAGGAAGGAAAACCATTAATACCACAAACTTAGACATGCACTTATCGCATGCTAGTAACACAACGCTAATGATTAGACCCCTAAAGCCATTACACTGTAAACTGTCATGTATAAAATGCTTTATATGTGATGACCAAATACTGAGTCTTCACCTCTGCTCTCACCTGACTTAATATTCAGTATTTAAAGTCATTTTGTTGTTTTTGTTTGTTTCACTGTCATTTTTGATTATATGACAGCAAATAAACAGCATGGACACAAAAGTAATGCCATTGTATGAATAACTTATTCACGAGTATATAAATCTGGTCATGTAATGGCCAATCCTCCATTATATATATATATATATATATATATAGAGGCATTTTCTAGCCTGCTGGTCTCATGTCAACATTTAAATAAATATGATTTTAAATGGAACTTAATACCTGTCTGTATTTTTTTGTTTTGTTTTTAAGAAAATAGATTATTATATCAAGGTTTAATAGTTCAAACCACTGCATGAGCTTAAAATAATTTACTTCAGCAATGTCTCTTACTATGCACTGACTCAAAATAGGTGCGATGCTGAGGTGGTTGCAGGTCAGTTGACATTAATGATGCACCGATGAGTGTGAAGGGGTGGAGTGGGTAGGTGAGCTTTTCTAACTGCACTCACGAACGCCAGCCAAGAGTGTGGAGCACACCCTATATCCAATCCACCCGCATCACAAGGGCCATCTGGGAGAGAGAACAGGGCAGTCAGCCAGAGACACACATAACCACCATTATGCCTGGCAGCAATGTTTGCTCAATGCGAATAAGATCTCCTTTACTGGAATATTTTTTTAAATAAATAATATATTACTACATATATATAATTAGTGGGTGTGCAGGTGCATGAGAGATGAGCCAGCACCCAGTAATGGACATCTGATATTTACAATCAAATAGAAATCTCTATGAATCATTGAGGCAGTGTCATATACAGACTGCCATTATCGGGGCTAAGAGAATATGGCAAGCAATCATTGAATTCATATTTAACCACAGTGAAAGCACCTTCACATCTAGCTAAAAGGATTATTTGCAAAGAATTCGCTTGTGATTTAACTGCGTATCTTATAGGGAACATTAAGCCAAATGAGGTCAAAGGTTGAAGGACAGCAATGTGCATCACAATCAGCATATGGCCTAAAGCTTTCTGATTACAACTATGTGCATTGGAAATAAGAGAGAGATTAAGGCATTACCCGTGGTGACATACCTCCTCGTCGTCAAGGAACTCATCATACCAGTCAACCAAGTCAGGAGGAGGTTGAGTATACCTGAAATACACATATGACATAAATGACATTCATTGGGAAGTGCTGTGGTCAAACCAAGAAATATGCACCATCCAAACTAACAATGTACCATGACCTAAATTATCTCATATAGGAGTCAAAATCTGCTAAGGGGTAATAAAACTTTAATATTTTTAAAAAGTGATAACTTATTTACAACAGGATCTACATTTTAAATAAGGTTTTTGATATAAGAGACCATAAAACCAGCTTTTGCATTAAACCACTCCTTTCCTGGTACAAAAATTAACTTGCAAAAGCAGAATGTAAAATTTGACAAGCCAAACATGTCAGTCTGTGTAACGTAGTTTAAGCCATGACAAACTTCATTTGATAAAATAAGAATAATAAACTACTCAAAAAGCATGTACAATGTCTCCAGCACGTTTGAAAAGTACCAAAAATCAAATAAATTTCACCCCTTATGCACGGTATCGTGTCCGTTAAAAACTTGGGCTGGCTGTCGGTTGGAATCACAGAACTAAAAACCTCGACATAATCATGTGCAACAATCACTTAACCGAAGATTTGCCGACTAAGAAATGAATAATTATTACCTTACGATTCCTTCTGTTTTCAAATCCACATCATTTGAATATCACGACATCGATGTCTGTCAAAAAATAACGTGCACAATACACGTTAGTATTTACGAGAAGCAGAGGGCCAGCGTGTACACGCATTTCCTGGAAAACCCACACTACCTGATGTTTTGAATGAGTCTCTTTCCGATAAGAGGGTGTAGTGTGGGGGCTTCAACATGCTGTCTGTCAGAGACGATAACGTGCCTAATACATTACGCACTCAAGTATAAATATGTTCTTTACTCTCAGTTTAGGGCCCTATAACTTCCACGAACACAGACTCGCGGACAGAATCCCCTTATACATTTAAAGTCATTCCTATTTTAGTTGTGTACATTTTAATCACTAACATTAAAAGTAGAGGTTGACAGATAGTGGATTTTACTGATACCGATATTTAGGTTTGACTGTACATGCCGATAACCGATTATTCAACCGATATATTTTTAAATGGATACTGGGATTAAAACAAACATAACACTCCAAGTAAAACAGTGCTGAACTGAAATGTGCTAAATGAAATATATAAATATGAATATATGAAAATGAGAAGTTGTACAGAACGAACTCTACAGAAAATAATTTAAACATTTAAATATTACAGGTCAAATGTGACCCCGGATCACAAAATCAGTCTTAAGTAGCATGGGTATATTTGTGGCAATAGCCAACAAAACACTGTACGAGTCAAAATTCTGAATTTTTCTTTTATGCCAAAAATCATTAGGATATTAAGTAAAGATCATGTTCCATGAATATATTTAGTAAATTTCCTACCTTAAATAAATCAAAATTTTATATTTGTATGTGGATGCAGCACCATCTCCAACAGAAATGGAAACCTTTAAAGGCGATTTTTTCAATGTTTCGATTTTTTGCGGCCCAAAGATTCCCGATTTCAAATAGTCTTATCACGGCCAAATATTGTCCTATCCTAACAAACCATACATCAATGGAAAACTTATTTAATCAGTTTTCAGGTGATGTATGTAATCTCAATTAAAAAAAATGGACACATAAGACTGCTTTTGTGGTCCAGGGTCACAAATGTGTTTTTTAGCTAGAACCTAGAAACATAGCCATATGTAAATTTCAAAGGTAACACTTTGCAAGTCCCATTTGTTAACAAGGACGCATTTGCTAGCTTTCATGAACTATATGCACTATGCAATATACATTTTTTACTGCATGTATGAATATTTGATCAATACAATTGAACCTTGATCATTCTTGTTAGTTCATAGTTACATTAAGGTAATAACAGAAAATAAAAAAATTAAACTCTAAATTAAAACGTAATTTCGAAGTAAATGTTGAAATAAAAAAAAAACTAACAATGAATGATACTTCTAAACATTTATTAATATTGATAAAATTGTAATCTTATTGTAAAGTGTTAGCATTTCATATGAGTCATGCTTAAAGATGGCCATATTTAAATATCTGCAAAGGCCAGAGCATTAAAATTACATAAATGTGGACCTATTAAATGAACAGTATCTCACTTTATTTGCTTCTATTTTAAAACACTTGATGATTATCTAATCAAAATAACAATATGTATTGTAGTGATAAAGAACTGAAATCGATTGCGTTTCTGATTTTTTTTATGTTTCTGTCGGCTGAACATGAACATATCAATGTTGAGAAAGCAATCACATCACTAGCTTTAAATATACAACTTCGCTGGCTAATGAATGCATAAAAGTGACCAGCTGGATATAAACTAATACAAATTGAAATAGATGGTAACAATTGCAACAAAAAACATTTGGGTCAGGTCTGTGTGTTTTTGTCACATTGCTTTAATCGCTTGAGGTAGCCGTTACTGTTATTCCTCTCAGACTCGACAGCAAACTTCTGTTCTTTCTCTGCTGATGCAGCATCTAGTCAACAAATTAATTACTTTATAATGATATGGCAATATGTACTTTAGTGTTCTGTATTCATACCGTTTCACTGTCTGTGTTTTAAATGCGCATCTGAAGTGTCAGCGCTCTCTGTGCAGCAACGGACGCAACCCGGAAAAACTATCGGTGTGGATTGTTGCTGGTGACTATAGTTCCTCCAATAAACTATCGGCACAGATATATCGGCAAAACCGATGAATTGATCGACCTTGAATTAAAAGCACACTCTTTTTACAACTAAAATAACAGTAAAGGGAAAAAAAAAAAAAAAAAAAAAACTGAATTCCCAAAAATTAAAACGGAAAAAACGGAATTTGCTCAAAACCGAGAACGTAATATCCTGTATCCTGTATATTACAAAAAACGTAATTTGGGAAAAAATAAAACGGATTTTATAGGGCCCTATCAGTTGTTTAAAAGATTAAAGCATTGACCAAAGTTAGATAAAAGGTTACATTTTCCAATTAAAGATATTTTTTCATTGTGTGTTACACTTCATTACCACTTATCAGATTTTGACTCTTTTGGGCTCTTCTGCTCTACATATTCCTTAGCAAAGGCAACGAGTTTACCCTCCATGGCACTGTTAAAAAGCTAAATATTAAGAAACGAAGATAACTGAAAATAAATTCCTGAAACAAAGAAACCCAATTCATGCTAAACATCTGAGGTGGATCCAAGTCATACCTGATGTACATAAAGCCCAGCGCCCTGATATAGGGCGAATCTGTGTGGGTGATGAGACCCATCACTTGTTTGCGGGTCAGTTTCAGTGTGAACAGCTTATACAGCAAGCAAAATGCAGTGGACACGATCCCACCCGTCCCAACTCCTCGAACCTGCAGGACAAACATCATGAGATTTAAAGCTAGACTCATGTTTAGATCAAGCGAATCTCTCCCTTTATTTAATCAAAGTAACAAAGAGGATGGGAGGATGAAGTTGGAGGTCTCAAGGCACGTACTTCTACTTACCCCTCCGCACATTCCCGTCTGTCCTGCTGTCTTCCTGCTGCCTTTTTCCCATGGCTCCACATGGTTGACCTGATAAAGACATTTAAATTAGATTAACCATTTAAATGTATTCAAACTTGGCAATAAATCGTATACAACTTTATACAACTAAAATCACAACTGTTCTAAATAATCACCAAAATCACATCAATCCAACCACACTTATTTCTCAAAATTAATACAAACTCTTGTATTAGCGTACTAGAGAAGCTAATATTAAACTTATAAACACTTTTACAGATAATTCTTTAAAATCATAATCTTGGGAAAACATTACAATAGAAAATACCTTAGAATATTTTATTTACTGTTGCAAAAGTACTAGCTAATGCAAAGTTATAGTTTTAGTAGTAAAAACTATAATATGGGTAGCCTAACCAAACAGTTGATAGACCCCATTGACTTTAATTATATTGGGAATAAAATACTGTTTGGTTACCGACAAAGTATCTTCTTTTGTGTTTAGAAGAATAAAGAAATGCATACAGGTTTGGAACAACTTGAGGGTGAGTAACGTTAACCGATGATTGAATTTTCATTTTTGAGCTAACTAACGTTAAGTTATTTCTTTAGAGCTCGATAATTTAAAGCGGCAGACGACATTAGTGCAGAACGCGCTTATGAAACAAAATGTTATCGTCGGACAGAGACGACCCAAATAGAGTTATCTATCTTTAGAGTTATTGACATGAACTACCTTTAATATTCTTAACTGTAGAAACTGCTGTTGATATGGTGATTTTCTGGAACGATAAAAACGTTATCAATCACTATTCACTTTCGTTGAATGCTTTTCCAAACAATTAAATGTTTAATTAAACGTTAAATGGTGACTGAAGCGGTCAATACAATATATTGAAAGTATATAATATATAAAGTCAGTGATACGAGTTTTAAACAACGTGTGGTTGAGTTGACAAAATATTATTTTTTGAGTGAGCTAGCCATTTATGGAGTTAGCATAGTTAGCCTTTATGGCCTAACGTTAACAACACGGTATACTTTAGCTCACATAATAAACAAAGCAAAAGACGTTTATAAAAAACAACCACAATTTAAATATAAAATAAAAATAACAACAAATGAGCCATTTACTCAAAGCATCAATAATATGAAGAAAAAATATAGAAAAGTAAACCGCGGGCTTCACGCGCATCGGCCCAGGTTTGTTTCACCACCTTGAAGTAAATCTCGTCAACCACCTCGTGGTACGTCTTGAGCTCGTACAGCTGCACCTTGAAGTAGGGAGACGACAGGACGTTTGTCAGGATCATCGGGTTGAGGTTCATAGTCTTCTCGTTGCCCCATAACGGCAAAACATTGCCGTGTTTCCCGCCGGACGGTTTGCTCACGGCCTGCTGCTGTTGTTGCTGCTGACTAACCGCCATGGCAGGGCTTTCACAACGCCATTAAAATACAAAACGAAATAAAACTACCGTTACCCCAAACGAATATATCTACAACGCGTCCAACGAGGCGCGCGAGTGGCGGACCGACGTTTCTTAATTCATTCGAATTAATTTTAGATAGCTTTTGACTGTTTTTCCCTATAATGCTCGAAGACGCACGCGAAGCGTTCAATTACGCTGAGTTGTGGGGACAAGATGGCGCGCGGAAGAGCGGCGGCGGAAATGGAAGCAAGGATGTGGGTTGCCATGTGGGTCACATTGAAACGCTCCTCACAAAAAGAAAGATGTTTTTGTGAAAACTGCGAGTAAAAA